>CAMRHE010001129.1:122500-207354 GCA_947044405.1 Leptodactylus fallax
TTACATGTCTATATACTCCAGTCCCCTCCAGAGCTGCAGACAGAGGTTACATGTCATTATATACTCCAGTCCCCTCCAGAGCTGCAGACAGAGGTTACATGTCATTATATACTCCAGTCCCCTCCAGAGCTGCAGACACAGAGGTTACATGTCATTATATACTCCAGTCCCCTCCAGAGCTGCAGACACGGAGGTTACATGTCATTGTATACTCCAGTCCCCTCCAGAGCTGCAGACACGGAGGTTACATGTCATATACTCCAGTCCCCTCCAGAGCTGCAGACACGGAGGTTACATGTCATTATATACTCCAGTCCCCTCCAGAGCTGCAGACAGAGGTTACATGTCATTGTATACTCCAGTCCCCTCCAGAGCTGCAGACAGGAGGTTACATGTCATTGTATACTCCAGTCCCCTCCAGAGCTGCAGACACGGAGGTTACATGTCATTATATACTCCAGTCCCCTCCAGAGCTGCAGACACAGAGGTTACATGTCATATACTCCAGTCCCCTCCAGAGCTGCAGACAGAGGTTACATGTCATATACTCCAGTCCCCTCCAGAGCTGCAGACACAGAGGTTACATGTCTTATATACTCCAGTCCCCTCCAGAGCTGCAGACACAGAGGTTACATGTCTTATATACTCCAGTCCCCTCCAGAGCTGCAGCACAGAGGTTACATGTCATATACTCCAGTCCCCTCCAGAGCTGCAGACACAGAGGTTACATGTCATTATATACTCCAGTCCCCTCCAGAGCTGCAGACACAGAGGTTACATGTCATTATATACTCCAGTCCCCTCCAGAGCTGCAGACAGAGGTTACATGTCATTATATACTCCAGTCCCCTCCAGAGCTGCAGACAGAGGTTACATGTCATTATATACTCCATTCCCCTCCAGAGCTGCAGCACAGAGGTTACATGTCATTATATACTCCAGTCCCCTCCAGAGCTGCAGACACGAGGTTACATGTCATATTCTCCAGTCCCCTCCAGAGCTGCAGACAGAGGTTACATGTCATATACTCCAGTCCCCTCCAGAGCTGCAGACACAGAGGTTACATGTCATTGTATACTCCAGTCCCCTCCAGAGCTGCAGACACGGAGGTTACATGTCATATACTCCAGTCCCCTCCAGAGCTGCAGACACGGAGGTTACATGTCATTATATACTCCAGTCCCCTCCAGAGCTGCAGACAGAGGTTACATGTCATTATATACTCCAGTCCCCTCCAGAGCTGCAGACACAGAGGTTACATGTCATTATATACTCCAGTCCCCTCCAGAGCTGCAGACAGAGGTTACATGTCATATACTCCAGTCCCCTCCAGAGCTGCAGACACGGAGGTTACATGTCATTATATACTCCAGTCCCCTCCAGAGCTGCAGACACAGAGGTTACATGTCATTGTATACTCCAGTCCCCTCCAGAGCTGCAGACACAGAGGTTACATGTCATTATATACTCCAGTCCCTTCCAGAGCTGCAGACAGAGGTTACATGTCATTATATACTCCAGTCCCCTCCAGAGCTGCAGCACAGAGGTTACATGTCATTATATACTCCAGTCCCCTCCAGAGCTGCAGACACGGAGGTTACATGTCATTATATACTCCAGTCCCCTCCAGAGCTGCAGACACAGAGGTTACATGTCATTATATACTCCAGTCCCCTCCAGAGCTGCAGACAGAGGTTACATGTCATTGTATACTCCAGTCCCCTCCAGAGCTGCAGACACAGAGGTTACATGTCATTATATACTCCATTCCCCTCCAGAGCTGCAGACAGGAGGTTACATGTCATTATATACTCCATTCCCCTCCAGAGCTGCAGACACGGAGGTTACATGTCATTATATACTCCAGTCCCCTCCAGAGCTGCAGACACAGAGGTTACATGTCATATACTCCAGTCCCCTCCAGAGCTGCAGACACAGAGGTTACATGTCATTATATACTCCAGTCCCCTCCAGAGCTGCAGACACGGAGGTTACATGTCATATACTCCAGTCCCCTCCAGAGCTGCAGACACGGAGGTTACATGTCATTATATACTCCAGTCCCCTCCAGAGCTGCAGACACGGAGGTTACATGTCATTATATACTCCAGTCCCTTCCAGAGCTGCAGACAGAGGTTACATGTCATATACTCCAGTCCCCTCCAGAGCTGCAGACAGAGGTTACATGTCATTGTATACTCCAGTCCCCTCCAGAGCTGCAGACACGGAGGTTACATGTCATTATATACTCCAGTCCCCTCCAGAGCTGCAGACAGAGGTTACATGTCATTATATACTCCAGTCCCCTCCAGAGCTGCAGCACAGAGGTTACATGTCATTATATACTCCATTCCCCTCCAGAGCTGCAGACAGGAGGTTACATGTCATTATATACTCCAGTCCCCTCCAGAGCTGCAGACACGGAGGTTACATGTCATTATATACTCCAGTCCCCTCCAGAGCTGCAGACACAGAGGTTACATGACGTCTTGTACTCCAGTCACCTCCAGAGCTGCGTGAACCCTTCAGTTGGTGTTAGGTGCGGTCATGTGATGTGTCTTGCAGGTCTGGCGCTGGACGTCCTCTTCTCTCTCCTGAACGCTCTCTCCCCTGGATTCTTCTCCTTCCTCGGCACTCGCTTTATTGTGGGACTGATGAATGGCGGCATGTCACTGATCGCCTTCATACTGCTCAACGAGTGCATCGGCGCCACCTACTGGGCAATAGTGGGTAATGTCACCTGCTCACTGTATGTGTCTGTATCCTGTAGTACAGCCCCCGCCCCTGTGTCTGTATGCTGACCCCTGACCTTGCTGTCGGCAGGCTCTCTGGCCAGTCTGTGCTTTGCGCTGGGCATTGCGCAGTTCGCCCTGATCGGATACTTTGTGCGCTGGTGGCGAGTGCTGGCGCTGGTGGTGAACGTACAAGGTGTGACCATCCTCCTGCTCTCGCTGTGAGTACACTTGGCTCGGTCTGGGGTTGGGCTGTGCGCAGACTGTTCATGCTGTTGGTCTGTGTAGGTGGATCCCGGAGTCTCCGCGCTGGCTCTACGCTCAGGGCCGCCTCCGCGCGGCGCAGGACTCGCTGCTCTTCCTGGGACGTTGGAACCGCTCCAAACCAAAACCCTTCTCACTGAGTGCCCGCCAGAAGGACCACGCCCCGCCTGAGAACATCCTCAGCCTCTGCACCAATGCCGTACTGCGCCGCCGGACGCTGCTCATGATGTGGGCGTGGTAAGTCCTGCTGCTCTATAGGAGGCGCTCTATGGGGGATCAGTCCTACTGCTTATTGGGAAGTACCCTATAGGGGTTCAGTCCTGCTGCTCTATAGGGGGCGCCCTATGGGGGAGCGGGATCAGTCCTGCTGTAACGATGCTAGTTATATGATTTGGAGTCCAATTGGTGAGGCTAACCGTACAGAACTTACATAGTAGGAGATGCAGGAATACTACCTCAGGAGTAGGAGTGATCGTGGTCAGACGTTCTCAGCGTTCGGTACACAGGAGCAGTAGATCAGCCGTAGTCAGACATATGCAGGGGTCAGTACACAGGAGCAGTAGATCAGACATATGCAGGGGTCAGTACACAGGAGCAGTGGATCAGCCGTAGTCAGACATATGCAGGGGTCAGTACACAGGAGCAGTAGATCAGACATATGCAGGGGTCAGTACACAGGAGCAGTAGATCAGCCGTAGTCAGACATATGCAGGGGTCAGTACACAGGAGCAGTAGATCAGCCGTAGTCAGACATATGCAGGGGTCAGTACACAGGAGCAGTAGATCAGCCGTAGTCAGATATATGCAGGGGTCAGTACACAGGAGCAGTAGATCAGCCGTAGTCAGACATATGCAGGGGTCAGTACACAGGAGCAGTAGATCAGCCGTAGTCAGACATATGCAGGGGTCAGTACACAGGAGCAATAGATCAGCCGTAGTCAGACATATGCAGGGGTCAGTACACAGGAGCAGTAGATCAGCCGTAGTCAGACATATGCAGGGGTCAGTACACAGGAGCAGTAGATCAGACATATGCAGGGGTCAGTACACAGGAGCAGTAGATCAGCCGTAGTCAGACATATGCAGGGGTCAGTACACAGGAGCAGTAGATCAGCCGTAGTCAGTCATATGCAGGGGTCAGTACACAGGAGCAGTGGATCAGCCGTAGTCAGACATATGCAGGGGTCAGTACACAGGAGCAGTAGATCAGCCGTAGTCAGACATATGCAGGGGTCAGTACACAGGAGCAGTAGATCAGCCATAGTCAGACATATGCAGGGGTCAGTACACAGGAGCAGTAGATCAGACATATGCAGGGGTCAGTACACAGGAGCAGTGGATCAGCCGTAGTCAGACATATGCAGGGGTCAGTACACAGGAGCAGTAGAACCTCAGACATATGCAGGGGTCAGTACACAGGAGCAGTAGATCAGCCGTAGTCAGACATATGCAGGGGTCAGTACACAGGAGCAGTAGATCAGACATATGCAGGGGTCAGTACACAGGAGCAGTAGATCAGCCGTAGTCAGACATATGCAGGGGTCAGTACACAGGAGCAGTAGATCAGACATATGCAGGGGTCAGTACACAGGATCAGTAGATCAGACATATGCAGGGGTCAGTACACAGGAGCAGTAGATCAGACATATGCAGGGGTCAGTACACAGGAGCAGTAGATCAGCCGTAGTCAGACATATGCAGGGGTCAGTACACAGGAACAGTAGAGTAAAGGTGAGGATCAGGGCTCACAGGAAGCAGACAGCCAGAATAATCAGGCACAGGATGGAGTAAGCTGTGGGGTTATATAGGGATTGCTATACTGTGATTGGCCACAGAGCAGGTGAGATCGATAAGCTAATCACTCCTATAGAAAGGACCAGGCTCAGCAAGGCAAAGACCAGACAGGCTTCTACAATGGCCTAATGGTCAAGGCTGCAGAACATGGCCGGGAAGGCAAGGGGTCAAGGCCCAGCGAGCTCAGTTCCTGACACCTGCTTCTCTATAGGAGATGCCCTATGGGGGGGGTCAGTCCTGCTGCTCTATAGGGGGCGCTCTATACTGGTCACCGCACTCCATAACTCCGCTGTCAGGTTTGTCTGCAGCCTCGTGTATTATGGACTGACCCTCAGCACCGGAGACCTGGGAGGAAACGTGTACCTGAACCTGGCGCTGTCCGGCCTCGCCGAGGTCCCTGCATATCCACTCTGCATGTATCTCATCAATCATAGGAGGTGGGTGCTGTGTAATGGGGCAGTGCAGGAGATGTATCCACTCTGAATGTATCTCATCAGTCGTAGAGATGGGTACTGGGGGGGAAATAATTCAAGAGTATCTAATCTCCGTCTGTTGTGCTGAGGATTTGTTGCTTTGTGTTTTGCAGTTTTGGTCGGAGGAGATCACTTTCTGGCTTCTTCAGTCTGAGTGGAGCGGCGTGTCTGATTATTATGGCCGTAGCTGAGGAGAGAGGTAGCGGGGCGCAGCGAACCTCACCAGGTGCGTCATGGGAGACCTGAGCCCGGGACCTTTATCTAATGTATTACGGGGACTGTGCGCGCTGACCGCCGCTGACCGCCAGGGACAGTGCGCACTGACCGCCAGGGACCGTGCGCGCTGTCCGCCGCTGACCGTGCGCGCTGTCCGCCGCTGACCGTGCGCGCTGTCCGCCGCTGACCGTGCGCGCTGTCCGCCGCTGACCGTGCGCTCTGTCCGCCGCTGACCGCCGGGGACCGTGCGCCCTGACCGCCGCTGACCGTGCGCGCTGTCCGCCGCTGACCGTGCGCGCTGTCCGCCGGGGACTGTGCTCTGTATACACCTCCTGTCCGCTGATGTGCTGCCGCTCTCTCCTGCAGGTTGGGGGCTCTGGCTGAACAGTCAGACGTTCTCTCTTCTGGGAAAGCTGTGTATCAGCGCAGCCTTTAACATAGTGTATATCTATACGTCGGAGCTGTATCCCACCACTGTCAGGTATATACGCTGCTCCTGGGGCATTATGGGGGATGGCTCTATAAGGCCAGTGGTCTTATATCTTGTGGTGTTTGCAGGAGTCGGGGGATGGGCGCATGTTCTATGGTCTCCCGCTTTGGAGGAATCCTCGCTCCCTTCATCCCGGGGCTGGTATGTGGCTGACGTCTATCACCTCTGTCTAGTCTGCTGGCGAGTGTTCTCTGGTATCAGCCACTCTCTCTCTCTCTCTGCAGCGCTCAGTCCATTGGTCGCTCCCGTACTTGGTGTTTGGCGGTTCGGGGCTGAGCGCCGGACTCCTCAGCCTGCTGTTACCGGAGACTCTGAACTGTCCTCTGCCTGAGACACTGAGCGACCTGCAGGTGTCCACGTACCGGCGCCTGGAGGAGGAGTCCCATCTGCTGAGCGAGGACACGGCAAAGGTCAGAGGTTACTACAGCCCTCCGGGTGCGGTGATGGGGCGGGGGGTCACTGACACCTCTCTGACAACTCTGCTGTCTCTATTAGGGTGATGCAGAGACTGTAGACAACAGTGAAGAAGAGGAGGAAGAAGAAGAAGAGTTACTCTGAGCACACGACATCGGACCTAAGAAGACACAAGAGGGCGTGGCCACACTTTCCAGCTCTTCTCCTCATGTGCAATATCTCCGGAGACAGCGGCCATTGCTTTTGCAGATCCGGGGGTCCCTCAGGGGCGGTGGCGGGTGCGGTGCGGGGCGCTGCAGAGGTCATGTGACAGGTCCATGTACGGACCGTTATGCTGCTATTTATTTCATGTAAAATGTTTTTATAACCA
Source organism: Leptodactylus fallax (assembly GCA_947044405.1). Classification (NCBI taxonomy): domain Eukaryota; kingdom Metazoa; phylum Chordata; class Amphibia; order Anura; family Leptodactylidae; genus Leptodactylus; species Leptodactylus fallax. The sequence continues at coordinate 129,254 of CAMRHE010001129.1, forward strand.
ATAAATCTATAAAGTGACTTGTGTCCGAGCCGTGAGACCAGATCACCAACGGGCCCCAGGGCCTGTTATAGACTGCCCCTCCCCCCTCCCTATACTCTGCCAACTCTAATCTTCTGGGTATAAGGACCATAGTGTGTACAGGGGCCCATAGCACTCCACATGCTCTATTGGGTGCACCCGGGGTGTGGCCATGTCTGCCAGTCAAAGCAGGTGCACACTCCAGTCTTTTGTGAGGGGAGGGGCTGACCACAGGTGATAGAGAAGAAGGACGTGCACCATAACCGCCGCTACGGCTAGAGAAGAGATCTCGCTGCCGCCGGACACAACCTCTACACGACTATCGCCGCCCCCTCATGTCAACTCTCCTCTGGATTTGCCGCCATCTGAGGCCGATTCCAATTAGGTCCACCTTTAGGAAATAGGGGAGGCGGGACCCTAGGCGGCTCCTCTGTGGGACCATTGTTCTTCTACATTTCATGTCTTTCCTGTAGAGCCGATTCTCGTTCATGGCTGTGTATGTGCAATCAACAATGGCTTCTAATTTTTGAAAATAGAAAAGGACATGAAGGTGCCCTCACCCGCCATCCGGTAACCATGAAGGTGCCCTCACCCGCCATCCGGTAACCATGAAGGTGCCCTCACCCGCCATCCGGTAACCATGAAGGTGCCCTCACCCGCCATCCGATAAGCATGAAGGTGCCCTCAATTATTGCCCAGTAATATTGAAAATGCCCTTTCTAATCACCTGCGGGGAGCCCTCACTGACTGTCACCGAAAAGCCTAATGAATGTGAAATACTTGTAAGGCTGGAAATGTCCAACTATGGCCTGATGTACAGGAGGTACTGCTGATGGGGCAGAGTGAGCACAGTAAGTAGATGCGGTTGGAGGTACTGCTGATGGGGCAGAGTGAGCGCAGTAAGTAGATGCGGTTGGAGGTACTGCTGATGGGGCAGAGTGAGCACAGTAAGTAGATGCGGTTGGATATACAGGAGGTCTTCTGATGGGGCAGAGTGAGCGCAGTAAGTAGATGCAGTTGGAGGTACAGGAGGTACTGCTGATGGGGCAGAGTGAGCGCAGTAAGTAGATGCGGTTGGAGGTACAGGAGGTACTACTGATGGGGCAGAGTGACCGCAGTAAGTAGATGCGGTTGGATATACAGGAGGTCTTCTGATGGGGAAGAGTGAGCGCAGTAAGTAGATGCGGTTGGATATACAGGAGGTCTTCTGATGGGGCAGAGTGAGCGCAGTAAGTAGATGCGGTTGGAGGTACTGCTGATGGGGCAGAGTGAGCGCAGTAAGTAGATGCGGTTGGATATACAGGAGGTACTGCTGAAGGGGCAGAGTGAGCGCAGTAAGTAGATACGGTTGGATATACAGGAGGTCTTCTGATGGGGCAGAGTGAGCGCAGTAAGTAGATGCGGTTGGATATACAGGAGGTCTTCTGATGGGGCAGAGTGAGCGCAGTAAGTAGATGCAGTTGGATATACAGGAGGTACTGCTGATGGGGCAGAGTGAGCGCAGTAAGTAGATGCGGTTGGATATACAGGAGGTACTGCTGATGGGGCAGAGTGAGCGCAGTAAGTAGATGCGGTTGGATATACAGGAGGTTTTCTGATGGGGCAGAGTGAGCGCAGTAAGTAGATGCAGTTGGATATACAGGAGGTCTTCTGATGGGACAGAGTGAGCGCAGTAAGTAGATGCGGTTGGATATACAGGAGGTACTGCTGATGGGGCAGAGTGAGCGCAGTAAGTAGATGCGGTTGGATATACAGGAGGTCTTCTGATGGGGCAGAGTGAGCGCAGTAAGTAGATGCAGTTGGAGGTACAGGAGGTACTGGTGATGGGGCAGAGTGAGCGCAGTAAGTAGATGCGGTTGGATATACAGGAGGTTTTCTGATGGGGCAGAGTGAGCGCAGTAAGTAGATGCAGTTGGAGGTACAAGAGGTACTGGTGATGGGGCAGAGTGAGCGCAGTAAGTAGATGCGGTTGGAGGTACTGCTGATGGGGCAGAGTGAGCGCAGTAAGTAGATGCGGTTGGAGGTACTGCTGATGGGGCAGAGTGAGCGCAGTAAGTAGATGCGGTTGGATATACAGGAGGTCTTCTGATGGGGCAGAGTGAGCGCAGTAAGTAGATGCGGTTGGATATACAGGAGGTACTGCTGATGGGACAGAGTGAGCGCAGTAAGTAGATGCGGTTGGATATACAGGAGGTACTGCTGGTGGGGCAGAGTGAGCACAGTAAGTAGATGCGGTTGGATATACAGGAGGTCTTCTGATGGGGCAGAGTGAGCGCAGTAAGTAGATGCGGTTGGATATACAGGAGGTACTGCTGATGGGGCAGAGTGAGCGCAGTAAGTAGATGCGGTTGGATATACAGGAGGTCTTCTGATGGGGCAGAGTGAGCGCAGTAAGTAGATGCGGTTGGATATACAGGAGGTACTGCTGATGGGACAGAGTGAGCGCAGTAAGTAGATGCGGTTGGATATACAGGAGGTACTGCTGATGGGGCAGAGTGAGCGCAGTAAGTAGATGCGGTTGGATATACAGGAGGTCTTCTGATGGGGCAGAGTGAGCGCAGTAAGTAGATGCGGTTGGATATACAGGAGGTTTTCTGATGGGGCAGAGTGAGCGCAGTAAGTAGATGCGGTTGGAGGTACTGCTGATGGGGCAGAGTGAGCGCAGTAAGTAGATGCGGTTGGATATACAGGAGGTACTGCTGATGGGGCAGAGTGAACGCAGTAAGTAGATGCGGTTGGATATACAGGAGGTACTGCTGATGGGGCAGAGTGAGCTCAGTAAGTAGATGCGGTTGGAGGTACAGGAGGTACTGCTGAAGGGGCAGAGTGAGCGCAGTAAGTAGATGCGGTTGGATATACAGAAGGTCTTCTGATGGGGCAGAGTGAGCGCAGTAAGTAGATGTGGTTTGAGGTACTGCTGATGGGGCAGAGTGAGCGCAGTAAGTAGATGCGGTTGGATATACAGGAGGTCTTCTGATGGGGCAGAGTGAGCTCAGTAAGTAGATGCGGTTGGATATACAGGAGGTACTGCTGATGGGGCAGAGTGAGCGCAGTAAGTAGATGCAGTTGGATATACAGGAGGTACTGCTGATGGGGCAGAGTGAGCGCAGTAAGTAGATGCGGTTGGAGGTACTGCTGATGGGGCAGAGTGAGCGCAGTAAGTAGATGCGGTTGGAGGTACTGCTGATGGGGCAGAGTGAGCGCAGTAAGTAGATGCGGTTGGAGGTACTGCTGATGGGGCAGAGTGAGCACAGTAAGTAGATGCGGTTGGATATACAGGAGGTCTTCTGATGGGGCAGAGTGAGCGCAGTAAGTAGATGCAGTTGGAGGTACAGGAGGTACTGCTGATGGGGCAGAGTGAGCGCAGTAAGTAGATGCGGTTGGAGGTACAGGAGGTACTACTGATGGGGCAGAGTGAACGCAGTAAGTAGATGCGGTTGGATGTACAGGAGGTCTGATGGGGCAGAGTGACCGCAGTAAGTAGATGCGGTTGGATATACAGGAGGTCTTCTGATGGGGAAGAGTGAGCGCAGTAAGTAGATGCGGTTGGATATACAGGAGGTCTTCTGATGGGGCAGAGTGAGCGCAGTAAGTAGATGCGGTTGGAGGTACTGCTGATGGGGCAGAGTGAGCGCAGTAAGTAGATGCGGTTGGATATACAGGAGGTACTGCTGAAGGGGCAGAGTGAGCGCAGTAAGTAGATACGGTTGGATATACAGGAGGTCTTCTGATGGGGCAGAGTGAGCGCAGTAAGTAGATGCGGTTGGATATACAGGAGGTACTGCTGATGGGGCAGAGTGAGCGCAGTAAGTAGATGCGGTTGGATATACAGGAGGTACTGCTGATGGGGCAGAGTGAGCGCAGTAAGTAGATGCGGTTGGATATACAGGAGGTTTTCTGATGGGGCAGAGTGAGCGCAGTAAGTAGATGCAGTTGGATATACAGGAGGTACTTCTGATGGGACAGAGTGAGCGCAGTAAGTAGATGCGGTTGGATATACAGGAGGTACTGCTGATGGGGCAGAGTGAGCGCAGTAAGTAGATGCGGTTGGATATACAGGAGGTCTTCTGATGGGGCAGAGTGAGCGCAGTAAGTAGATGCGGTTGGATATACAGGAGGTCTTCTGATGGGGCAGAGTGAGCGCAGTAAGTAGATGCGGTTGGAGGTACTGCTGATGGGGCAGAGTGAGCGCAGTAAGTAGATGCGGTTGGATATACAGGAGGTACTGCTGAAGGGGCAGAGTGAGCGCAGTAAGTAGATACGGTTGGATATACAGGAGGTCTTCTGATGGGGCAGAGTGAGCGCAGTAAGTAGATGCGGTTGGATATACAGGAGGTCTTCTGATGGGGCAGAGTGAGCGCAGTAAGTAGATGCAGTTGGATATACAGGAGGTACTGCTGATGGGGCAGAGTGAGCGCAGTAAGTAGATGCGGTTGGATATACAGGAGGTACTGCTGATGGGGCAGAGTGAGCGCAGTAAGTAGATGCGGTTGGATATACAGGAGGTTTTCTGATGGGGCAGAGTGAGCGCAGTAAGTAGATGCAGTTGGATATACAGGAGGTCTTCTGATGGGACAGAGTGAGCGCAGTAAGTAGATGCGGTTGGATATACAGGAGGTACTGCTGATGGGGCAGAGTGAGCGCAGTAAGTAGATGCGGTTGGATATACAGGAGGTCTTCTGATGGGGCAGAGTGAGCGCAGTAAGTAGATGCAGTTGGAGGTACAGGAGGTACTGGTGATGGGGCAGAGTGAGCGCAGTAAGTAGATGCGGTTGGATATACAGGAGGTTTTCTGATGGGGCAGAGTGAGCGCAGTAAGTAGATGCAGTTGGAGGTACAAGAGGTACTGGTGATGGGGCAGAGTGAGCGCAGTAAGTAGATGCGGTTGGAGGTACTGCTGATGGGGCAGAGTGAGCGCAGTAAGTAGATGCGGTTGGAGGTACTGCTGATGGGGCAGAGTGAGCGCAGTAAGTAGATGCGGTTGGATATACAGGAGGTCTTCTGATGGGGCAGAGTGAGCGCAGTAAGTAGATGCGGTTGGATATACAGGAGGTACTGCTGATGGGACAGAGTGAGCGCAGTAAGTAGATGCGGTTGGATATACAGGAGGTACTGCTGGTGGGGCAGAGTGAGCACAGTAAGTGGATGCGGTTGGATATACAGGAGGTCTTCTGATGGGGCAGAGTGAGCGCAGTAAGTAGATGCGGTTGGATATACAGGAGGTACTGCTGATGGGACAGAGTGAGCGCAGTAAGTAGATGCGGTTGGATATACAGGAGGTACTGCTGATGGGGCAGAGTGAGCGCAGTAAGTAGATGCGGTTGGATATACAGGAGGTCTTCTGATGGGGCAGAGTGAGCGCAGTAAGTAGATGCGGTTGGATATACAGGAGGTTTTCTGATGGGGCAGAGTGAGCGCAGTAAGTAGATGCGGTTGGAGGTACTGCTGATGGGGCAGAGTGAGCGCAGTAAGTAGATGCGGTTGGATATACAGGAGGTACTGCTGATGGGGCAGAGTGAGCGCAGTAAGTAGATGCGGTTGGATATACAGGAGGTACTGCTGATGGGGCAGAGTGAGCTCAGTAAGTAGATGCGGTTGGAGGTACAGGAGGTACTGCTGAAGGGGCAGAGTGAGCGCAGTAAGTAGATGCGGTTGGATATACAGAAGGTCTTCTGATGGGGCAGAGTGAGCGCAGTAAGTAGATGTGGTTTGAGGTACTGCTGATGGGGCAGAGTGAGCGCAGTAAGTAGATGCGGTTGGATATACAGGAGGTCTTCTGATGGGGCAGAGTGAGCTCAGTAAGTAGATGCGGTTGGATATACAGGAGGTACTGCTGATGGGGCAGAGTGAGCGCAGTAAGTAGATGCAGTTGGATATTCAGGAGGTACTGCTGATGGGGCAGAGTGAGCGCAGTAAGTAGATGCAGTTGGATATACAGGAGGTACTGCTGATGGGGCAGAGTGAGCGCAGTAAGTAGAAGCGGTTGGATATACAGAAGGTCTTCTGATGGGGCAGAGTGAGCGCAGTAAGTAGATGTGGTTGGAGGTACAGGAGGTCTTCTGATGGGGCAGAGTGAGCTCAGTAAGTAAATGCGGTTAGATATACAGGAGGTACTGCTGATGGGGCAGAGTGAGCGCAGTAAGTAGATGCAGTTGGATATACAGGAGGTACTGCTGATGGGGCAGAGTGAGCGCAGTAAGTAGATGCGGTTGGATATACAGGAGGTACTGCTGATGGGGCAGAGTGAGCGCAGTAAGTAGATGCGGTTGGATATACAGAAGGTCTTCTGATGGGGCAGAGTGAGCGCAGTAAGTAGATGCGGTTGGATATACAGGAGGTCTTCTGATGGGGCAGAGTGAGCGCAGTAAGTAGATGCAGTTGGAGGTACAGGAGGTACTGCTGATGGGGCAGAGTGAGCGCAGTAAGTAGATGCGGTTGGAGGTACAGGAGGTACTGCTGATGGGGCAGAGTGAGCGCAGTAAGTAGATGCGGTTGGATATACAGAAGGTCTTCTGATGGGGCAGAGTGAGCTCAGTAAGTAGATGCGGTTGGAGGTACAGGAGGTACTACTGATGGGGCAGAGTGAGCGCAGTAAGTAGATGCGGTTGGATGTACAGGAGGTCTGATGGGGCAGAGTGACCGCAGTAAGTAGATGCGGTTGGATATACAGGAGGTCTTCTGATGGGGCAGAGTGAGCAAAGTAAGTAGATGCGGTTGGATATACAGGAGGTCTTCTGATGGGGCAGAGTGAGCGCAGTAAGTAGATGCGGTTGGAGGTACTGCTGATGGGGCAGAGTGAGCGCAGTAAGTAGATGCGGTTGGATATACAGGAGGTACTGCTGAAGGGGCAGAGTGAGCGCAGTAAGTAGATACGGTTGGATATACAGGAGGTCTTCTGATGGGGCAGAGTGAGCTCAGTAAGTAGATGCGGTTGGATATACAGGAGGTCTTCTGATGGGGCAGAGTGAGCGCAGTAAGTAGATGCGGTTGGATATACAGGAGGTACTGCTGATGGGACAGAGTGAGCGCAGTAAGTAGATGCGGTTGGATATACAGGAGGTACTGCTGATGGGGCAGAGTGAGCGCAGTAAGTAGATGCGGTTGGATATACAGGAGGTTTTCTGATGGGGCAGAGTGAGCGCAGTAAGTAGATGCAGTTGGAGGTACAGGAGGCACTGGTGATGGGGCAGAGTGAGCGCAGTAAGTAGATGCGGTTGGAGGTACTGCTGATGGGGCAGAGTGAGCGCAGTAAGTAGATGCGGTTGGAGGTACTGCTGATGGGGCAGAGTGAGCGCAGTAAGTAGATGCGGTTGGATATACAGGAGGTCTTCTGATGGGGCAGAGTGAGCGCAGTAAGTAGATGCGGTTGGATATACAGGAGGTACTGCTGATGGGACAGAGTGAGCGCAGTAAGTAGATGCGGTTGGATATACAGGAGGTACTGCTGATGGGGCAGAGTGAGCACAGTAAGTAGATGCGGTTGGATATACAGGAGGTCTTCTGATGGGGCAGAGTGAGCGCAGTAAGTAGATGCGGTTGGATATACAGGAGGTACTGCTGATGGGGCAGAGTGAGCGCAGTAAGTAGATGCGGTTGGATATACAGGAGGTCTTCTGATGGGGCAGAGTGAGCGCAGTAAGTAGATGCGGTTGGATATACAGGAGGTCTTCTGATGGGGCAGAGTGAGCGCAGTAAGTAGATGCGGTTGGAGGTACTGCTGATGGGGCAGAGTGAGCGCAGTAAGTAGATGCGGTTGGATATACAGGAGGTACTGCTGAAGGGGCAGAGTGAGCGCAGTAAGTAGATACGGTTGGATATACAGGAGGTCTTCTGATGGGGCAGAGTGAGCGCAGTAAGTAGATGCGGTTGGATATACAGGAGGTCTTCTGATGGGGCAGAGTGAGCGCAGTAAGTAGATGCAGTTGGATATACAGGAGGTACTGCTGATGGGGCAGAGTGAGCGCAGTAAGTAGATGCGGTTGGATATACAGGAGGTACTGCTGATGGGGCAGAGTGAGCGCAGTAAGTAGATGCGGTTGGATATACAGGAGGTTTTCTGATGGGGCAGAGTGAGCGCAGTAAGTAGATGCAGTTGGATATACAGGAGGTCTTCTGATGGGACAGAGTGAGCGCAGTAAGTAGATGCGGTTGGATATACAGGAGGTACTGCTGATGGGGCAGAGTGAGCGCAGTAAGTAGATGCGGTTGGATATACAGGAGGTCTTCTGATGGGGCAGAGTGAGCGCAGTAAGTAGATGCAGTTGGAGGTACAGGAGGTACTGGTGATGGGGCAGAGTGAGCGCAGTAAGTAGATGCGGTTGGATATACAGGAGGTTTTCTGATGGGGCAGAGTGAGCGCAGTAAGTAGATGCAGTTGGAGGTACAAGAGGTACTGGTGATGGGGCAGAGTGAGCGCAGTAAGTAGATGCGGTTGGAGGTACTGCTGATGGGGCAGAGTGAGCGCAGTAAGTAGATGCGGTTGGAGGTACTGCTGATGGGGCAGAGTGAGCGCAGTAAGTAGATGCGGTTGGATATACAGGAGGTCTTCTGATGGGGCAGAGTGAGCGCAGTAAGTAGATGCGGTTGGATATACAGGAGGTACTGCTGATGGGACAGAGTGAGCGCAGTAAGTAGATGCGGTTGGATATACAGGAGGTACTGCTGGTGGGGCAGAGTGAGCACAGTAAGTGGATGCGGTTGGATATACAGGAGGTCTTCTGATGGGGCAGAGTGAGCGCAGTAAGTAGATGCGGTTGGATATACAGGAGGTACTGCTGATGGGACAGAGTGAGCGCAGTAAGTAGATGCGGTTGGATATACAGGAGGTACTGCTGATGGGGCAGAGTGAGCGCAGTAAGTAGATGCGGTTGGATATACAGGAGGTCTTCTGATGGGGCAGAGTGAGCGCAGTAAGTAGATGCGGTTGGATATACAGGAGGTTTTCTGATGGGGCAGAGTGAGCGCAGTAAGTAGATGCGGTTGGAGGTACTGCTGATGGGGCAGAGTGAGCGCAGTAAGTAGATGCGGTTGGATATACAGGAGGTACTGCTGATGGGGCAGAGTGAGCGCAGTAAGTAGATGCGGTTGGATATACAGGAGGTACTGCTGATGGGGCAGAGTGAGCTCAGTAAGTAGATGCGGTTGGAGGTACAGGAGGTACTGCTGAAGGGGCAGAGTGAGCGCAGTAAGTAGATGCGGTTGGATATACAGAAGGTCTTCTGATGGGGCAGAGTGAGCGCAGTAAGTAGATGTGGTTTGAGGTACTGCTGATGGGGCAGAGTGAGCGCAGTAAGTAGATGCGGTTGGATATACAGGAGGTCTTCTGATGGGGCAGAGTGAGCTCAGTAAGTAGATGCGGTTGGATATACAGGAGGTACTGCTGATGGGGCAGAGTGAGCGCAGTAAGTAGATGCAGTTGGATATACAGGAGGTACTGCTGATGGGGCAGAGTGAGCGCAGTAAGTAGATGCAGTTGGATATACAGGAGGTACTGCTGATGGGGCAGAGTGAGCGCAGTAAGTAGAAGCGGTTGGATATACAGAAGGTCTTCTGATGGGGCAGAGTGAGCGCAGTAAGTAGATGTGGTTGGAGGTACAGGAGGTCTTCTGATGGGGCAGAGTGAGCTCAGTAAGTAAATGCGGTTAGATATACAGGAGGTACTGCTGATGGGGCAGAGTGAGCGCAGTAAGTAGATGCAGTTGGATATACAGGAGGTACTGCTGATGGGGCAGAGTGAGCGCAGTAAGTAGATGCGGTTGGATATACAGGAGGTACTGCTGATGGGGCAGAGTGAGCGCAGTAAGTTGATGCGGTTGGATATACAGAAGGTCTTCTGATGGGGCAGAGTGAGCGCAGTAAGTAGATGCGGTTGGATATACAGGAGGTCTTCTGATGGGGCAGAGTGAGCGCAGTAAGTAGATGCAGTTGGAGGTACAGGAGGTACTGCTGATGGGGCAGAGTGAGCGCAGTAAGTAGATGCGGTTGGAGGTACAGGAGGTACTGCTGATGGGGCAGAGTGAGCGCAGTAAGTAGATGCGGTTGGATATACAGAAGGTCTTCTGATGGGGCAGAGTGAGCTCAGTAAGTAGATGCGGTTGGAGGTACAGGAGGTACTACTGATGGGGCAGAGTGAGCGCAGTAAGTAGATGCGGTTGGATGTACAGGAGGTCTGATGGGGCAGAGTGACCGCAGTAAGTAGATGCGGTTGGATATACAGGAGGTCTTCTGATGGGGCAGAGTGAGCAAAGTAAGTAGATGCGGTTGGATATACAGGAGGTCTTCTGATGGGGCAGAGTGAGCGCAGTAAGTAGATGCGGTTGGAGGTACTGCTGATGGGGCAGAGTGAGCGCAGTAAGTAGATGCGGTTGGATATACAGGAGGTACTGCTGAAGGGGCAGAGTGAGCGCAGTAAGTAGATACGGTTGGATATACAGGAGGTCTTCTGATGGGGCAGAGTGAGCTCAGTAAGTAGATGCGGTTGGATATACAGGAGGTCTTCTGATGGGGCAGAGTGAGCGCAGTAAGTAGATGCGGTTGGATATACAGGAGGTACTGCTGATGGGACAGAGTGAGCGCAGTAAGTAGATGCGGTTGGATATACAGGAGGTACTGCTGATGGGGCAGAGTGAGCGCAGTAAGTAGATGCGGTTGGATATACAGGAGGTTTTCTGATGGGGCAGAGTGAGCGCAGTAAGTAGATGCAGTTGGAGGTACAGGAGGCACTGGTGATGGGGCAGAGTGAGCGCAGTAAGTAGATGCGGTTGGAGGTACTGCTGATGGGGCAGAGTGAGCGCAGTAAGTAGATGCGGTTGGAGGTACTGCTGATGGGGCAGAGTGAGCGCAGTAAGTAGATGCGGTTGGATATACAGGAGGTCTTCTGATGGGGCAGAGTGAGCGCAGTAAGTAGATGCGGTTGGATATACAGGAGGTACTGCTGATGGGACAGAGTGAGCGCAGTAAGTAGATGCGGTTGGATATACAGGAGGTACTGCTGATGGGGCAGAGTGAGCACAGTAAGTAGATGCGGTTGGATATACAGGAGGTCTTCTGATGGGGCAGAGTGAGCGCAGTAAGTAGATGCGGTTGGATATACAGGAGGTACTGCTGATGGGACAGAGTGAGCGCAGTAAGTAGATGCGGTTGGATATACAGGAGGTACTGCTGATGGGGCAGAGTGAGCGCAGTAAGTAGATGCGGTTGGATATACAGGAGGTCTTCTGATGGGGCAGAGTGAGCGCAGTAAGTAGATGCAGTTGGAGGTACAGGAGGTACTGGTGATGGGGCAGAGTGAGCGCAGTAAGTAGATGCGGTTGGAGGTACTGCTGATGGGGCAGAGTGAGCGCAGTAAGTAGATGCGGTTGGAGGTACTGCTGATGGGGCAGAGTGAGCGCAGTAAGTAGATGCGGTTGGATATACAGGAGGTACTGCTGATGGGGCAGAGTGAGCGCAGTAAGTAGATGCGGTTGGATATACAGGAGGTACTGCTGATGGGACAGAGTGAGCGCAGTAAGTAGATGCGGTTGGATATACAGGAGGTACTGCTGATGGGGCAGAGTGAGCGCAGTAAGTAGATGCGGTTGGATATACAGGAGGTCTTCTGATGGGGCAGAGTGAGCGCAGTAAGTAGATGCAGTTGGAGGTACAGGAGGTACTGGTGATGGGGCAGAGTGAGCGCAGTAAGTAGATGCGGTTGGAGGTACTGCTGATGGGGCAGAGTGAGCGCAGTAAGTAGATGCGGTTGGAGGTACTGCTGATGGGGCAGAGTGAGCGCAGTAAGTAGATGCGGTTGGATATACAGGAGGTACTGCTGATGGGGCAGAGTGAGCGCAGTAAGTAGATGCGGTTGGATATACAGGAGGTACTGCTGATGGGGCAGAGTGAGCTCAGTAAGTAGATGCGGTTGGAGGTACAGGAGGTACTGCTGAAGGGGCAGAGTGAGCGCAGTAAGTAGATGCGGTTGGATATACAGAAGGTCTTCTGATGGGGCAGAGTGAGCGCAGTAAGTAGATGCGGTTGGATATACAGGAGGTTTTCTGATGGGGCAGAGTGAGCTCAGTAAGTAGATGTGGTTGGATATACAGGAGGTACTGCTGATGGGGCAGAGTGAGCGCAGTAAGTAGATGCGGTTGGATATACAGGAGGTCTTCTGATGGGGCAGAGTGAGCGCAGTAAGTAAATGCGGTTAGATATACAGGAGGTACTGCTGATGGGGCAGAGTGAGCGCAGTAAGTAGATGCAGTTGGATATACAGGAGGTACTGCTGATGGGGCAGAGTGAGCGCAGTAAGTAGATGCGGTTGGATATACAGAAGGTCTTCTGATGGGGCAGAGTGAGCGCAGTAAGTAGATGTGGTTGGAGGTACAGGAGGTCTTCTGATGGGGCAGAGTGAGCTCAGTAAGTAGATGCGGTTGGATATACAGGAGGTACTGCTGATGGGGCAGAGTGAGCGCAGTAAGTAGATGCGGTTAGATATACAGGAGGTACTGCTGATGGGGCAGAGTGAGCGCAGTAAGTAGATGCGGTTGGATGTACAGAAGGTCTTCTGATAGGGCAGAGTGAGCGCAGTAAGTAGATGTGGTTGGAGGTACAGGAGGTCTTCTGATGGGGCAGAGTGAGCTCAGTAAGTAGATGCGGTTGGATATACAGGAGGTACTGCTGATGGGGCAGAGTGAGCGCAGTAAGTAGATACGGTTGGATATACAGGAGGTACTGCTGATGGGGCAGAGTGAGCGCAGTAAGTAGATGCGGTTGGAGGTACTGCTGATGGGGCAGAGTGAGCGCAGTAAGTAGATGCGGTTGGAGGTACTGCTGATGGGGCAGAGTGAGCACAGTAAGTAGATGCGGTTGGATATACAGGAGGTCTTCTGATGGGGCAGAGTGAGCTCAGTAAGTAGGTGCGGTTGGATATACAGGAGGTCTTCTGATGGGGCAGAGTGAGCTCAGTAAGTAGGTGCGGTTGGATATACAAAAGGTCTTCTGATGGGGCAGAGTGAGCTCAGTAAGTAGATGCGGTTGGATATACAGTAGGTACTGCTGATGCGGCAGAGTGAGCGCAGTAAGTAGATGCGGTTGGATATACAGGAGGTCTTCTGATGGCGCAGAGTGAGCGCAGTAAGTAGATGCCGTTGGATATACAGGAGGTACTGCTGATGGGGCAGAGTGAGCGCAGTAAGTAGATGCGGTTGGATATACAGGAGGTCTCCTGATGGGGCAGAGTGAGCGCAGTAAGTAGATGCAGTTGGAGGTACAGGAGGTACTGCTGATGGGGCAGAGTGAGCGCAGTAAGTAGATGCGGTTGGATATACAGAAGGTCTTCTGATGGGGCAGAGTGAGCTCAGTAAGTAGATGCGGTTGGAGGTACAGGAGGTACTACTGATGGGGCAGAGTGAACGCAGTAAGTAGATGCGGTTGGATGTACAGGAGGTCTGATGGGGCAGAGTGACCGCAGTAAGTAGATGCGGTTGGATATACAGGAGGTACTGCTGATGGGGCAGAGTGAGCGCAGTAAGTAGATGCGGTTGGATATACAGGAGGTAGTGCTGATGGGGCAGAGTGAGCACAGTAAGTAGATGCGGTTGGAGGTACTGCTGATGGGGCAGAGTGAGCGCAGTAAGTAGATGCGGTTGGAGGTACTGCTGATGGGGCAGAGTGAGCGCAGTAAGTAGATGCGGTTGGAGGTACTGCTGATGGGGCAGAGTGAGCACAGTAAGTAGATGCGGTTGGATATACAGGAGGTCTTCTGATGGGGCAGAGTGAGCGCAGTAAGTAGATGCAGTTGGAGGTACAGGAGGTACTGCTGATGGGGCAGAGTGAGCGCAGTAAGTAGATGCGGTTAGATATACAGAAGGTCTTCTGATGGGGCAGAGTGAGCTCAGTAAGTAGATGCGGTTGGAGGTACAGGAGGTACTACTGATGGGGCAGAGTGAGCGCAGTAAGTAGATGCGGTTGGATGTACAGGAGGTCTGATGGGGCAGAGTGACCGCAGTAAGTAGATGCGGTTGGATATACAGGAGGTCTTCTGATGGGGCAGAGTGAGCAAAGTAAGTAGATGCGGTTGGATATACAGGAGGTCTTCTGATGGGGCAGAGTGAGCGCAGTAAGTAGATGCGGTTGGAGGTACTGCTGATGGGGCAGAGTGAGCGCAGTAAGTAGATGCGGTTGGATATACAGGAGGTACTGCTGAAGGGGCAGAGTGAGCGCAGTAAGTAGATACGGTTGGATATACAGGAGGTCTTCTGATGGGGCAGAGTGAGCTCAGTAAGTAGATGCGGTTGGATATACAGGAGGTCTTCTGATGGGGCAGAGTGAGCGCAGTAAGTAGATGCGGTTGGATATACAGGAGGTACTGCTGATGGGGCAGAGTGAGCGCAGTAAGTAGATGCGGTTGGATATACAGGAGGTACTGCTGATGGGGCAGAGTGAGCGCAGTAAGTAGATGCGGTTGGATATACAGGAGGTTTTCTGATGGGGCAGAGTGAGCGCAGTAAGTAGATGCAGTTGGAGGTACAGGAGGCACTGGTGATGGGGCAGAGTGAGCGCAGTAAGTAGATGCGGTTGGAGGTACTGCTGATGGGGCAGAGTGAGCGCAGTAAGTAGATGCGGTTGGAGGTACTGCTGATGGGGCAGAGTGAGCGCAGTATGTAGATGCGGTTGGATATACAGGAGGTCTTCTGATGGGGCAGAGTGAGCGCAGTAAGTAGATGCGGTTGGATATACAGGAGGTACTGCTGATGGGGCAGAGTGAGCGCAGTAAGTAGATGCGGTTGGATATACAGGAGGTACTGCTGATGGGGCAGAGTGAGCACAGTAAGTAGATGCGGTTGGATATACAGGAGGTCTTCTGATGGGGCAGAGTGAGCGCAGTAAGTAGATGCGGTTGGATATACAGGAGGTACTGCTGATGGGACAGAGTGAGCGCAGTAAGTAGATGCGGTTGGATATACAGGAGGTACTGCTGATGGGGCAGAGTGAGCGCAGTAAGTAGATGCGGTTGGATATACAGGAGGTACTGCTGATGGGGCAGAGTGAGCGCAGTAAGTAGATGCAGTTGGAGGTACAGGAGGTACTGGTGATGGGGCAGAGTGAGCGCAGTAAGTAGATGCGGTTGGAGGTACTGCTGATGGGGCAGAGTGAGCGCAGTAAGTAGATGCGGTTGGAGGTACTGCTGATGGGGCAGAGTGAGCGCAGTAAGTAGATGCGGTTGGATATACAGGAGGTACTGCTGATGGGGCAGAGTGAGCGCAGTAAGTAGATGCGGTTGGATATACAGGAGGTACTGCTGATGGGACAGAGTGAGCGCAGTAAGTAGATGCGGTTGGATATACAGGAGGTACTGCTGATGGGGCAGAGTGAGCGCAGTAAGTAGATGCGGTTGGATATACAGGAGGTCTTCTGATGGGGCAGAGTGAGCGCAGTAAGTAGATGCAGTTGGAGGTACAGGAGGTACTGGTGATGGGGCAGAGTGAGCGCAGTAAGTAGATGCGGTTGGAGGTACTGCTGATGGGGCAGAGTGAGCGCAGTAAGTAGATGCGGTTGGAGGTACTGCTGATGGGGCAGAGTGAGCGCAGTAAGTAGATGCGGTTGGATATACAGGAGGTACTGCTGATGGGGCAGAGTGAGCGCAGTAAGTAGATGCGGTTGGATATACAGGAGGTACTGCTGATGGGGCAGAGTGAGCTCAGTAAGTAGATGCGGTTGGAGGTACAGGAGGTACTGCTGATGGGGCAGAGTGAGCGCAGTAAGTAGATGCGGTTGGATATACAGAAGGTCTTCTGATGGGGCAGAGTGAGCGCAGTAAGTAGATGCGGTTGGATATACAGGAGGTTTTCTGATGGGGCAGAGTGAGCTCAGTAAGTAGATGCGGTTGGATATACAGGAGGTACTGCTGATGGGGCAGAGTGAGCGCAGTAAGTAGATGCGGTTGGATATACAGGAGGTCTTCTGATGGGGCAGAGTGAGCGCAGTAAGTAAATGCGGTTAGATATACAGGAGGTACTGCTGATGGGGCAGAGTGAGCGCAGTAAGTAGATGCAGTTGGATATACAGGAGGTACTGCTGATGGGGCAGAGTGAGCGCAGTAAGTAGATGCGGTTGGATATACAGAAGGTCTTCTGATGGGGCAGAGTGAGCGCAGTAAGTAGATGTGGTTGGAGGTACAGGAGGTCTTCTGATGGGGCAGAGTGAGCTCAGTAAGTAGATGCGGTTGGATATACAGGAGGTCTTCTGATGGGGCAGAGTGAGCTCAGTAAGTAGATGCGGTTGGAGGTACAGGCGGTACTACTGATGGGGCAGAGTGAGCGCAGTAAGTAGATGCGGTTGGATGTACAGGAGGTCTGATGGGGCAGAGTGACCGCAGTAAGTAGATGCGGTTGGATATACAGGAGGTCTTCTGATGGGGCAGAGTGAGCAAAGTAAGTAGATGCGGTTGGATATACAGGAGGTCTTCTGATGGGGCAGAGTGAGCGCAGTAAGTAGATGCGGTTGGAGGTACTGCTGATGGGGCAGAGTGAGCGCAGTAAGTAGATGCGGTTGGATATACAGGAGGTACTGCTGATGGGGCAGAGTGAGCGCAGTAAGTAGATACGGTTGGATATACAGGAGGTCTTCTGATGGGGCAGAGTGAGCTCAGTAAGTAGATGCGGTTGGATATACAGGAGGTCTTCTGATGGGGCAGAGTGAGCGCAGTAAGTAGATGCGGTTGGATATACAGGAGGTACTGCTGATGGGGCAGAGTGAGCGCAGTAAGTAGATGCGGTTGGATATACAGGAGGTACTGCTGATGGGGCAGAGTGAGCGCAGTAAGTAGATGCGGTTGGATATACAGGAGGTTTTCTGATGGGGCAGAGTGAGCGCAGTAAGTAGATGCAGTTGGAGGTACAGGAGGCACTGGTGATGGGGCAGAGTGAGCGCAGTAAGTAGATGCGGTTGGAGGTACTGCTGATGGGGCAGAGTGAGCGCAGTAAGTAGATGCGGTTGGAGGTACTGCTGATGGGGCAGAGTGAGCGCAGTAAGTAGATGCGGTTGGATATACAGGAGGTCTTCTGATGGGGCAGAGTGAGCGCAGTAAGTAGATGCGGTTGGATATACAGGAGGTACTGCTGATGGGACAGAGTGAGCGCAGTAAGTAGATGCGGTTGGATATACAGGAGGTACTGCTGATGGGGCAGAGTGAGCGCAGTAAGTAGATGCGGTTGGATATACAGGAGGTCTTCTGATGGGGCAGAGTGAGCGCAGTAAGTAGATGCGGTTGGATATACAGGAGGTACTGCTGATGGGGCAGAGTGAGCGCAGTAAGTAGATGCGGTTGGATATACAGGAGGTACTGCTGATGGGGCAGAGTGAGCGCAGTAAGTAGATGCGGTTGGATATACAGGAGGTCTTCTGATGGGGCAGAGTGAGCGCAGTAAGTAGATGCAGTTGGAGGTACAGGAGGTACTGGTGATGGGGCAGAGTGAGCGCAGTAAGTAGATGCGGTTGGAGGTACTGCTGATGGGGCAGAGTGAGCGCAGTAAGTAGATGCGGTTGGAGGTACTGCTGATGGGGCAGAGTGAGCGCAGTAAGTAGATGCGGTTGGATATACAGGAGGTACTGCTGATGGGGCAGAGTGAGCGCAGTAAGTAGATGCGGTTGGATATACAGGAGGTACTGCTGATGGGACAGAGTGAGCGCAGTAAGTAGATGCGGTTGGATATACAGGAGGTACTGCTGATGGGGCAGAGTGAGCGCAGTAAGTAGATGCGGTTGGATATACAGGAGGTCTTCTGATGGGGCAGAGTGAGCGCAGTAAGTAGATGCGGTTGGAGGTACAGGAGGTACTGCTGATGGGGCAGAGTGAGCGCAGTAAGTAGATGCGGTTGGAGGTACTGCTGATGGGGCAGAGTGAGCGCAGTAAGTAGATGCGGTTGGAGGTACTGCTGATGGGGCAGAGTGAGCGCAGTAAGTAGATGCGGTTGGATATACAGGAGGTACTGCTGATGGGGCAGAGTGAGCGCAGTAAGTAGATGCGGTTGGATATACAGGAGGTACTGCTGATGGGGCAGAGTGAGCGCAGTAAGTAGATGCGGTTGGAGGTACAGGAGGTACTGCTGATGGGGCAGAGTGAGCGCAGTAAGTAGATGCGGTTGGATATACAGAAGGTCTTCTGATGGGGCAGAGTGAGCGCAGTAAGTAGATGCGGTTGGATATACAGGAGGTTTTCTGATGGGGCAGAGTGAGCTCAGTAAGTAGATGCGGTTGGATATACAGGAGGTACTGCTGATGGGGCAGAGTGAGCGCAGTAAGTAGATGCGGTTGGATATACAGGAGGTCTTCTGATGGGGCAGAGTGAGCGCAGTAAGTAAATGCGGTTGGATATACAGGAGGTACTGCTGATGGGGCAGAGTGAGCGCAGTAAGTAGATGCGGTTGGATATACAGGAGGTACTGCTGATGGGGCAGAGTGAGCGCAGTAAGTAGATGCGGTTGGATATACAGAAGGTCTTCTGATGGGGCAGAGTGAGCGCAGTAAGTAGATGTGGTTGGAGGTACAGGAGGTCTTCTGATGGGGCAGAGTGAGCTCAGTAAGTAGATGCGGTTGGATATACAGGAGGTACTGCTGATGGGGCAGAGTGAGCGCAGTAAGTAGATGCGGTTGGATATACAGGAGGTACTGCTGATGGGGCAGAGTGAGCGCAGTAAGTAGATGCGGTTGGATGTACAGAAGGTCTTCTGATGGGGCAGAGTGAGCGCAGTAAGTAGATGTGGTTGGAGGTACAGGAGGTCTTCTGATGGGGCAGAGTGAGCGCAGTAAGTAGATGCGGTTGGATATACAGGAGGTACTGCTGATGGGGCAGAGTGAGCGCAGTAAGTAGATGCGGTTGGATATACAGGAGGTACTGCTGATGGGGCAGAGTGAGCGCAGTAAGTAGATGCGGTTGGAGGTACTGCTGATGGGGCAGAGTGAGCGCAGTAAGTAGATGCGGTTGGAGGTACTGCTGATGGGGCAGAGTGAGCACAGTAAGTAGATGCGGTTGGATATACAGGAGGTCTTCTGATGGGGCAGAGTGAGCGCAGTAAGTAGGTGCGGTTGGATATACAGGAGGTCTTCTGATGGGGCAGAGTGAGCTCAGTAAGTAGGTGCGGTTGGATATACAGAAGGTCTTCTGATGGGGCAGAGTGAGCTCAGTAAGTAGATGCGGTTGGATATACAGGAGGTACTGCTGATGCGGCAGAGTGAGCGCAGTAAGTAGATGCGGTTGGATATACAGGAGGTCTTCTGATGGCGCAGAGTGAGCGCAGTAAGTAGATGCCGTTGGATATACAGGAGGTACTGCTGATGGGGCAGAGTGAGCGCAGTAAGTAGATGCGGTTGGATATACAGGAGGTCTTCTGATGGGGCAGAGTGAGCGCAGTAAGTAGATGCAGTTGGAGGTACAGGAGGTACTGCTGATGGGGCAGAGTGAGCGCAGTAAGTAGATGCGGTTGGATATACAGGAAGGTCTTCTGATGGGGCAGAGTGAGCTCAGTAAGTAGATGCGGTTGGAGGTACAGGAGGTACTACTGATGGGGCAGAGTGAGCGCAGTAAGTAGATGCGGTTGGATGTACAGGAGGTCTGATGGGGCAGAGTGACCGCAGTAAGTAGATGCGGTTGGATATACAGGAGGTACTGCTGATGGGGCAGAGTGAGCGCAGTAAGTAGATGCGGTTGGATATACAGGAGGTAGTGCTGATGGGGCAGAGTGAGCACAGTAAGTAGATGCGGTTGGAGGTACTGCTGATGGGGCAGAGTGAGCGCAGTAAGTAGATGCGGTTGGAGGTACTGCTGATGGGGCAGAGTGAGCGCAGTAAGTAGATGCGGTTGGAGGTACTGCTGATGGGGCAGAGTGAGCACAGTAAGTAGATGCGGTTGGATATACAGGAGGTCTTCTGATGGGGCAGAGTGAGCGCAGTAAGTAGATGCAGTTGGAGGTACAGGAGGTACTGCTGATGGGGCAGAGTGAGCGCAGTAAGTAGATGCGGTTGGATATACAGAAGGTCTTCTGATGGGGCAGAGTGAGCTCAGTAAGTAGATGCGGTTGGAGGTACAGGAGGTACTACTGATGGGGCAGAGTGAGCGCAGTAAGTAGATGCGGTTGGATGTACAGGAGGTCTGATGGGGCAGAGTGACCGCAGTAAGTAGATGCGGTTGGATATACAGGAGGTCTTCTGATGGGGCAGAGTGAGCAAAGTAAGTAGATGCGGTTGGATATACAGGAGGTCTTCTGATGGGGCAGAGTGAGCGCAGTAAGTAGATGCGGTTGGAGGTACTGCTGATGGGGCAGAGTGAGCGCAGTAAGTAGATGCGGTTGGATATACAGGAGGTACTGCTGAAGGGGCAGAGTGAGCGCAGTAAGTAGATACGGTTGGATATACAGGAGGTCTTCTGATGGGGCAGAGTGAGCTCAGTAAGTAGATGCGGTTGGATATACAGGAGGTCTTCTGATGGGGCAGAGTGAGCGCAGTAAGTAGATGCGGTTGGATATACAGGAGGTACTGCTGATGGGACAGAGTGAGCGCAGTAAGTAGATGCGGTTGGATATACAGGAGGTACTGCTGATGGGGCAGAGTGAGCGCAGTAAGTAGATGCGGTTGGATATACAGGAGGTCTTCTGATGGGGCAGAGTGAGCGCAGTAAGTAGATGCGGTTGGAGGTACAGGAGGCACTGGTGATGGGGCAGAGTGAGCGCAGTAAGTAGATGCGGTTGGAGGTACTGCTGATGGGGCAGAGTGAGCGCAGTAAGTAGATGCGGTTGGAGGTACTGCTGATGGGGCAGAGTGAGCGCAGTATGTAGATGCGGTTGGATATACAGGAGGTCTTCTGATGGGGCAGAGTGAGCGCAGTAAGTAGATGCGGTTGGATATACAGGAGGTACTGCTGATGGGACAGAGTGAGCGCAGTAAGTAGATGCGGTTGGATATACAGGAGGTACTGCTGATGGGGCAGAGTGAGCGCAGTAAGTAGATGCGGTTGGATATACAGGAGGTCTTCTGATGGGGCAGAGTGAGCGCAGTAAGTAGATGCGGTTGGATATACAGGAGGTACTGCTGATGGGACAGAGTGAGCGCAGTAAGTAGATGCGGTTGGATATACAGGAGGTACTGCTGATGGGGCAGAGTGAGCGCAGTAAGTAGATGCGGTTGGATATACAGGAGGTACTGCTGATGGGGCAGAGTGAGCGCAGTAAGTAGATGCAGTTGGAGGTACAGGAGGTACTGGTGATGGGGCAGAGTGAGCGCAGTAAGTAGATGCGGTTAAGGAGGTACTGCTGATGGGGCAGAGTGAGCGCAGTAAGTAGATGCGGTTGGAGGTACTGCTGATGGGGCAGAGTGAGCGCAGTAAGTAGATGCGGTTGGATATACAGGAGGTACTGCTGATGGGGCAGAGTGAGCGCAGTAAGTAGATGCGGTTGGATATACAGGAGGTACTGCTGATGGGACAGAGTGAGCGCAGTAAGTAGATGCGGTTGGATATACAGGAGGTACTGCTGATGGGGCAGAGTGAGCGCAGTAAGTAGATGCGGTTGGATATACAGGAGGTCTTCTGATGGGGCAGAGTGAGCGCAGTAAGTAGATGCAGTTGGAGGTACAGGAGGTACTGGTGATGGGGCAGAGTGAGCGCAGTAAGTAGATGCGGTTGGAGGTACTGCTGATGGGGCAGAGTGAGCGCAGTAAGTAGATGCGGTTGGAGGTACTGCTGATGGGGCAGAGTGAGCGCAGTAAGTAGATGCGGTTGGATATACAGGAGGTACTGCTGATGGGGCAGAGTGAGCGCAGTAAGTAGATGCGGTTGGATATACAGGAGGTACTGCTGATGGGGCAGAGTGAGCGCAGTAAGTAGATGCGGTTGGAGGTACAGGAGGTACTGCTGATGGGGCAGAGTGAGCGCAGTAAGTAGATGCGGTTGGATATACAGGAGGTCTTCTGATGGGGCAGAGTGAGCGCAGTAAGTAGATGCGGTTGGATATACAGGAGGTCTTCTGATGGGGCAGAGTGAGCTCAGTAAGTAGATGCGGTTGGATATACAGGAGGTACTGCTGATGGGGCAGAGTGAGCGCAGTAAGTAGATGCGGTTGGATATACAGGAGGTCTTCTGATGGGGCAGAGTGAGCGCAGTAAGTAAATGCGGTTGGATATACAGGAGGTACTGCTGATGGGGCAGAGTGAGCGCAGTAAGTAGATGCGTTGGATATACAGGAGGTACTGCTGATGGGGCAGAGTGAGCGCAGTAAGTAGATGCGGTTGGATATACAGGAGGTCTTCTGATGGGGCAGAGTGAGCGCAGTAAGTAGATGTGGTTGGAGGTACAGGAGGTCTTCTGATGGGGCAGAGTGAGCTCAGTAAGTAGATGCGGTTGGATATACAGGAGGTACTGCTGATGGGGCAGAGTGAGCGCAGTAAGTAGATGCGGTTGGATATACAGGAGGTACTGCTGATGGGGCAGAGTGAGCGCAGTAAGTAGATGCGGTTGGATGTACAGGAGGTCTTCTGATGGGGCAGAGTGAGCGCAGTAAGTAGATGTGGTTGGAGGTACAGGAGGTACTGCTGATGGGGCAGAGTGAGCGCAGTAAGTAGATGCGGTTGGATATACAGGAGGTACTGCTGATGGGGCAGAGTGAGCGCAGTAAGTAGATGCGGTTGGATATACAGGAGGTACTGCTGATGGGGCAGAGTGAGCGCAGTAAGTAGATGCGGTTGGATGTACCTGGAGGTACTGCTGATGGGGCAGAGTGAGCGCAGTAAGTAGATGCGGTTGGATATACAGGAGGTCTTCTGATGGGGCAGAGTGAGCGCAGTAAGTAGATGCGGTTGGATATACAGGAGGTACTGCTGATGGGGCAGAGTGAGCGCAGTAAGTAGATGCGGTTGGATATACAGGAGGTACTGCTGATGGGGCAGAGTGAGCGCAGTAAGTAGATGCGGTTGAGGAGGTACTGCTGATGGGGCAGAGTGAGCGCAGTAAGTAGATGCGGTTGGAGGTACTGCTGATGGGGCAGAGTGACGCAAGATGCGGTTGGAGGTACTGCTGATGGGGCAGAGTGAGCGCAGTAAGTAGATGCGGTTGGATATACAGGAGGTCTTCTGATGGGGCAGAGTGAGCGCAGTAAGTAGAGGTTGGAGGTACAGGAGGTACTGCTGATGGGGCAGAGTGAGCGCAGTAAGTAGATGCGGTTGGATATACAGGAGGTCTTCTGATGGGGCAGAGTGAGCTCAGTAAGTAGATGCGGTTGGAGGTACAGGAGGTACTACTGATGGGGCAGAGTGAGCGCAGTAAGTAGATGCGGTTGGATGTACAGGAGGTCTGATGGGGCAGAGTGACCGCAGTAAGTAGATGCGGTTGGATATACAGGAGGTCTTCTGATGGGGCAGAGTGAGCCAGTAAGTAGATGCGGTTGGATATACAGGAGGTCTTCTGATGGGGCAGAGTGAGCGCAGTAAGTAGATGCGGTTGGAGGTACTGCTGATGGGGCAGAGTGAGCGCAGTAAGTAGATGCGGTTGGATATACAGGAGGTACTGCTGATGGGGCAGAGTGAGCGCAGTAAGTAGATGCGGTTGGATATACAGGAGGTCTTCTGATGGGGCAGAGTGAGCAGTAAGTAGATGCGGTTGGATATACAGGAGGTCTCTGATGGGGAGAGTGAGCGCAGTAAGTAGATGCGGTTGGATATACAGGAGGTACTGCTGATGGGGCAGAGTGAGCGCAGTAAGTAGATGCGGTTGGATATACAGGAGGTACTGCTGATGGGGCAGAGTGAGCGCAGTAAGTAGATGCGGTTGGATATACAGGAGGTCTTCTGATGGGGCAGAGTGAGCGCAGTAAGTAGATGCGGTTGGAGGTACAGGAGGTACTGGTGATGGGGCAGAGTGAGCGCAGTAAGTAGATGCGGTTGGAGGTACTGCTGATGGGGCAGAGTGAGCGCAGTAAGTAGATGCGGTTGGAGGTACTGCTGATGGGGCAGAGTGAGCGCAGTAAGTAGATGCGGTTGGATATACAGGAGGTCTTCTGATGGGGCAGAGTGAGCGCAGTAAGTAGATGCGGTTGGATATACAGGAGGTACTGCTGATGGGGCAGAGTGAGCGCAGTAAGTAGATGCGGTTGGATATACAGGAGGTACTGCTGATGGGGCAGAGTGAGCGCAGTAAGTAGATGCGGTTGGATATACAGGAGGTCTTCTGATGGGGCAGAGTGAGCGCAGTAAGTAGATGCGGTTGGATATACAGGAGGTACTGCTGATGGGGCAGAGTGAGCGCAGTAAGTAGATGCGGTTGGATATACAGGAGGTACTGCTGATGGGGCAGAGTGAGCGCAGTAAGTAGATGCGGTTGGATATACAGGAGGTACTGCTGATGGGGCAGAGTGAGCGCAGTAAGTAGATGCAGTTGGAGGTACAGGAGGTACTGGTGATGGGGCAGAGTGAGCGCAGTAAGTAGATGCGGTTGGAGGTACTGCTGATGGGGCAGAGTGAGCGCAGTAAGTAGATGCGGTTGGAGGTACTGCTGATGGGGCAGAGTGAGCGCAGTAAGTAGATGCGGTTGGATATACAGGAGGTACTGCTGATGGGGCAGAGTGAGCGCAGTAAGTAGATGCGGTTGGATATACAGGAGGTACTGCTGATGGGGCAGAGTGAGCGCAGTAAGTAGATGCGGTTGGATATACAGGAGGTACTGCTGATGGGGCAGAGTGAGCGCAGTAAGTAGATGCGGTTGGATATACAGGAGGTACTTCTGATGGGGCAGAGTGAGCGCAGTAAGTAGATGCAGTTGGATGTACAGGAGGTACTGCTGATGGGGCAGAGTGAGCGCAGTAAGTAGATGCGGTTGGATATACAGGAGGTACTGCTGATGGGGCAGAGTGAGCGCAGTAAGTAGATGCGGTTGGATATACAGGAGGTACTGCTGATGGGGCAGAGTGAGCGCAGTAAGTAGATGCGGTTGGATATACAGGAGGTACTGCTGATGGGGCAGAGTGAGCGCAGTAAGTAGATGCGGTTGGAGGTACAGGAGGTACTGCTGATGGGGCAGAGTGAGCGCAGTAAGTAGATGCGGTTGGATATACAGGAGGTCTTCTGATGGGGCAGAGTGAGCGCAGTAAGTAGATGCGGTTGGATATACAGGAGGTCTGCTGATGGGGCAGAGTGAGCGCAGTAAGTAGATGCGGTTGGATATACAGGAGGTACTGCTGATGGGGCAGAGTGAGCGCAGTAAGTAGATGCGGTTGGATATACAGGAGGTCTTCTGATGGGGCAGAGTGAGCGCAGTAAGTAGATGCGGTTGGATATACAGGAGGTACTGCTGATGGGGCAGAGTGAGCGCAGTAAGTAGATGCGGTTGGATATACAGGAGGTACTGCTGATGGGGCAGAGTGAGCGCAGTAAGTAGATGCGGTTGGATATACAGGAGGTCTTCTGATGGGGCAGAGTGAGCGCAGTAAGTAGATGTGGTTGGAGGTACAGGAGGTCTTCTGATGGGGCAGAGTGAGCGCAGTAAGTAGATGCGGTTGGATATACAGGAGGTCTTCTGATGGGGCAGAGTGAGCGCAGTAAGTAGATGCGGTTGGAGGTACAGGAGGTACTGCTGATGGGGCAGAGTGAGCGCAGTAAGTAGATGCGGTTGGATGTACAGGAGGTCCTGATGGGGCAGAGTGACCGCAGTAAGTAGATGCGGTTGGATATACAGGAGGTCTGCTGATGGGGCAGAGTGAGCGCAGTAAGTAGATGCGGTTGGATATACAGGAGGTCTTCTGATGGGGCAGAGTGAGCGCAGTAAGTAGATGCGGTTGGAGGTACTGTGATGGGGCAGAGTGGCGCAGTAAGTAGATGCGGTTGGATATACAGGAGGTACTGCTGATGGGGCAGAGTGAGCGCAGTAAGTAGATGCGGTTGGATATACAGGAGGTCTTCTGATGGGGCAGAGTGAGCGCAGTAAGTAGATGCGGTTGGATATACAGGAGGTACTTCTGATGGGGCAGAGTGAGCGCAGTAAGTAGATGCGGTTGGATATACAGGAGGTACTGCTGATGGGGCAGAGTGAGCGCAGTAAGTAGATGCGGTTGGATATACAGGAGGTACTGCTGATGGGGCAGAGTGAGCGCAGTAAGTAGATGCGGTTGGATATACAGGAGGTCTTCTGATGGGGCAGAGTGAGCGCAGTAAGTAGATGCGGTTGGAGGTACAGGAGGCACTGCTGATGGGGCAGAGTGAGCGCAGTAAGTAGATGCGGTTGGAGGTACTGCTGATGGGGCAGAGTGAGCGCAGTAAGTAGATGCGGTTGGGAGGTACTGCTGATGGGGCAGAGTGAGCGCAGTAAGTAGATGCGGTTGGATATACAGGAGGTCTTCTGATGGGGCAGAGTGAGCGCAGTAAGTAGATGCGGTTGGATA
Source organism: Leptodactylus fallax (assembly GCA_947044405.1). Taxonomy (NCBI): domain Eukaryota; kingdom Metazoa; phylum Chordata; class Amphibia; order Anura; family Leptodactylidae; genus Leptodactylus; species Leptodactylus fallax. The sequence goes on from CAMRHE010001129.1 coordinate 155,665, forward strand.
TACAGGAGGTACTGCTGATGGGGCAGAGTGAGCGCAGTAAGTAGATGCGGTTGGATATACAGGAGGTACTGCTGATGGGGCAGAGTGAGCGCAGTAAGTAGATGCGGTTGGATATACAGGAGGTCTTCTGATGGGGCAGAGTGAGCGCAGTAAGTAGATGCGGTTGGATATACAGGAGGTACTGCTGATGGGACAGAGTGAGCGCAGTAAGTAGATGCGGTTGGATATACAGGAGGTACTGCTGATGGGGCAGAGTGAGCGCAGTAAGTAGATGCGGTTGGATATACAGGAGGTCTTCTGATGGGGCAGAGTGAGCGCAGTAAGTAGATGCGGTTGGATGTACAGGAGGTACTGGTGATGGGGCAGAGTGAAGAAGAGAGGGGGAGGTACGCTGATGGGGCAGTAAGTAGATGAGGTTGGATATACAGGAGGTACTGCTGATGGGGCAGAGTGAGCGCAGTAAGTAGATGCGGTTGGATATACAGGAGGTACTGCTGATGGGGCAGAGTGAGCGCAGTAAGTAGATGCGGTTGGATATACAGGAGGTACTGCTGATGGGGCAGAGTGAGCGCAGTAAGTAGATGCGGTTGGATATACAGGAGGTCTTCTGATGGGGCAGAGTGAGCGCAGTAAGTAGATGCGGTTGGAGGTACAGGAGGTACTGGTGATGGGGCAGAGTGAGCGCAGTAAGTAGATGCGGTTGGAGGTACTGCTGATGGGGCAGAGTGAGCGCAGTAAGTAGATGCGGTTGGAGGTACTGCTGATGGGGCAGAGTGAGCGCAGTAAGTAGATGCGGTTGGATATACAGGAGGTACTGCTGATGGGGCAGAGTGAGCGCAGTAAGTAGATGCGGTTGGATATACAGGAGGTACTGCTGATGGGGCAGAGTGAGCGCAGTAAGTAGATGCGGTTGGAGGTACAGGAGGTACTGCTGATGGGGCAGAGTGAGCGCAGTAAGTAGATGCGGTTGGATATACAGGAGGTCTTCTGATGGGGCAGAGTGAGCGCAGTAAGTAGATGCGGTTGGATATACAGGAGGTCTTCTGATGGGGCAGAGTGAGCGCAGTAAGTAGATGCGGTTGGATATACAGGAGGTACTGCTGATGGGGCAGAGTGAGCGCAGTAAGTAGATGCGGTTGGATATACAGGAGGTCTTCTGATGGGGCAGAGTGAGCGCAGTAAGTAGATGCGGTTGGATATACAGGAGGTACTGCTGATGGGGCAGAGTGAGCGCAGTAAGTAGATGCAGTTGGATATACAGGAGGTACTGCTGATGGGGCAGAGTGAGCGCAGTAAGTAGATGCGGTTGGATATACAGAAGGTCTTCTGATGGGGCAGAGTGAGCGCAGTAAGTAGATGTGGTTGGAGGTACAGGAGGTCTTCTGATGGGGCAGAGTGAGCTCAGTAAGTAGATGCGGTTGGATATACAGGAGGTACTGCTGATGGGGCAGAGTGAGCGCAGTAAGTAGATGCGGTTGGATATACAGGAGGTACTGCTGATGGGGCAGAGTGAGCGCAGTAAGTAGATGCGGTTGGATGTACAGAAGGTCTTCTGATAGGGCAGAGTGAGCGCAGTAAGTAGATGTGGTTGGAGGTACAGGAGGTCTTCTGATGGGGCAGAGTGAGCTCAGTAAGTAGATGCGGTTGGATATACAGGAGGTACTGCTGATGGGGCAGAGTGAGCGCAGTAAGTAGATGCGGTTGGATATACAGGAGGTACTGCTGATGGGGCAGAGTGAGCGCAGTAAGTAGATGCGGTTGGATGTACAGGAGGTACTGCTGATGGGGCAGAGTGAGCGCAGTAAGTAGATGCGGTTGGATATACAGGAGGTACTGCTGATGGGGCAGAGTGAGCGCAGTAAGTAGATGCGGTTGGATATACAGGAGGTCTTCTGATGGGGCAGAGTGAGCTCAGTAAGTAGGTGCGGTTGGATATACAGAAGGTCTTCTGATGGGGCAGAGTGAGCTCAGTAAGTAGATGCGGTTGGATATACAGGAGGTACTGCTGATGCGGCAGAGTGAGCGCAGTAAGTAGATGCGGTTGGATATACAGGAGGTCTTCTGATGGGGCAGAGTGAGCGCAGTAAGTAGATGCCGTTGGATATACAGGAGGTACTGCTGATGGGGCAGAGTGAGCGCAGTAAGTAGATGCGGTTGGATATACAGGAGGTCTTCTGATGGGGCAGAGTGAGCGCAGTAAGTAGATGCGGTTGGAGGTACAGGAGGTACTGCTGATGGGGCAGAGTGAGCGCAGTAAGTAGATGCGGTTGGATATACAGGAGGTCTTCTGATGGGGCAGAGTGAGCGCAGTAAGTAGATGCGGTTGGATGTACAGGAGGTACTTCTGATGGGGCAGAGTGAGCGCAGTAAGTAGATGCGGTTGGATGTACAGGAGGTCTGCTGATGGGGCAGAGTGAGCGCAGTAAGTAGATGCGGTTGGATATACAGGAGGTACTGCTGATGGGGCAGAGTGAGCGCAGTAAGTAGATGCGGTTGGATATACAGGAGGTACTGCTGATGGGGCAGAGTGAGCGCAGTAAGTAGATGCGGTTGGAGTGCGATGGGGCAGAGTGGGGGATGCGGTTGGAGGTACTGCTGATGGGGCAGAGTGAGCGCAGTAAGTAGATGCGGTTGGATTACAGGAGGTACTGCTGATGGGGCAGAGTGAGCGCAGTAAGTAGATGCGGTTGGATATACAGGAGGTACTGCTGATGGGGCAGAGTGAGCGCAGTAAGTAGATGCAGTTGGATGTACAGGAGGTACTGCTGATGGGGCAGAGTGAGCGCAGTAAGTAGATGCGGTTGGATATACAGGAGGTACTTCTGATGGGGCAGAGTGAGCGCAGTAAGTAGATGCGGTTGGATGTACAGGAGGTACTGCTGATGGGGCAGAGTGAGCGCAGTAAGTAGATGCGGTTGGATGTACAGGAGGTCCTGATGGGGCAGAGTGAGCGCAGTAAGTAGATGCGGTTGGATATACAGGAGGTACTTCTGATGGGGCAGAGTGAGCGCAGTAAGTAGATGCGGTTGGATATACAGGAGGTCTTCTGATGGGGCAGAGTGAGCGCAGTAAGTAGATGCGGTTGGAGGTACTGCTGATGGGGCAGAGTGAGCGCAGTAAGTAGATGCGGTTGGATATACAGGAGGTACTGCTGATGGGGCAGAGTGAGCGCAGTAAGTAGATGCGGTTGGATATACAGGAGGTCTTCTGATGGGGCAGAGTGAGCTCAGTAAGTAGATGCGGTTGGATATACAGGAGGTCTTCTGATGGGGCAGAGTGAGCGCAGTAAGTAGATGCGGTTGGATATACAGGAGGTACTGCTGATGGGGCAGAGTGAGCGCAGTAAGTAGATGCGGTTGGATATACAGGAGGTACTGCTGATGGGGCAGAGTGAGCGCAGTAAGTAGATGCGGTTGGATATACAGGAGGTTTTCTGATGGGGCAGAGTGAGCGCAGTAAGTAGATGCGGTTGGAGGTACAGGAGGACTGGTGATGGGGCAGAGTGAGCGCAGTAAGTAGATGCGGTTGGAGGTACTGCTGATGGGGCAGAGTGAGCGCAGTAAGTAGATGCGGTTGGAGGTACTGCTGATGGGGCAGAGTGAGCGCAGTATGTAGATGCGGTTGGATATACAGGAGGTCTTCTGATGGGGCAGAGTGAGCGCAGTAAGTAGATGCGGTTGGATGTACAGGAGGTACTGCTGATGGGGCAGAGTGAGCGCAGTAAGTAGATGCGGTTGGATATACAGGAGGTACTGCTGATGGGGCAGAGTGAGCGCAGTAAGTAGATGCGGTTGGATATACAGGAGGTCTTCTGATGGGGCAGAGTGAGCGCAGTAAGTAGATGCGGTTGGATATACAGGAGGTACTGCTGATGGGGCAGAGTGAGCGCAGTAAGTAGATGCGGTTGGATATACAGGAGGTACTGCTGATGGGGCAGAGTGAGCGCAGTAAGTAGATGCGGTTGGATATACAGGAGGTACTGCTGATGGGGCAGAGTGAGCGCAGTAAGTAGATGCAGTTGGAGGTACAGGAGGTACTGCTGATGGGGCAGAGTGAGCGCAGTAAGTAGATGCGGTTGGATATACAGGAGGTACTGCTGATGGGGCAGAGTGAGCGCAGTAAGTAGATGCGGTTGGATATACAGGAGGTACTGCTGATGGGGCAGAGTGAGCGCAGTAAGTAGATGCGGTTGGATATACAGGAGGTACTGCTGATGGGGCAGAGTGAGCGCAGTAAGTAGATGCGGTTGGATATACAGGAGGTACTGCTGATGGGGCAGAGTGAGCGCAGTAAGTAGATGCGGTTGGATATACAGGAGGTCTTCTGATGGGGCAGAGTGAGCGCAGTAAGTAGATGCGGTTGGAGGTACAGGAGGTACTGCTGATGGGGCAGAGTGAGCGCAGTAAGTAGATGCGGTTGGATGTACAGGAGGTACTGCTGATGGGGCAGAGTGAGCGCAGTAAGTAGATGCGGTTGGATATACAGGAGGTACTGCTGATGGGGCAGAGTGAGCGCAGTAAGTAGATGCGGTTGGATATACAGGAGGTACTGCTGATGGGGCAGAGTGAGCGCAGTAAGTAGATGCGGTTGGAGGTACAGGAGGTACTGCTGATGGGGCAGAGTGAGCGCAGTAAGTAGATGCGGTTGGATATACAGGAGGTCTTCTGATGGGGCAGAGTGAGCGCAGTAAGTAGATGCGGTTGGATATACAGGAGGTCTTCTGATGGGGCAGAGTGAGCGCAGTAAGTAGATGCGGTTGGATATACAGGAGGTACTGCTGATGGGGCAGAGTGAGCGCAGTAAGTAGATGCGGTTGGATATACAGGAGGTCTTCTGATGGGGCAGAGTGAGCGCAGTAAGTAGATGCGGTTGGATATACAGGAGGTACTGCTGATGGGGCAGAGTGAGCGCAGTAAGTAGATGCAGTTGGATATACAGGAGGTACTGCTGATGGGGCAGAGTGAGCGCAGTAAGTAGATGCGGTTGGATATACAGAAGGTCTTCTGATGGGGCAGAGTGAGCGCAGTAAGTAGATGCGGTTGGAGGTACAGGAGGTACTTCTGATGGGGCAGAGTGAGCTCAGTAAGTAGATGCGGTTGGATATACAGGAGGTACTGCTGATGGGGCAGAGTGAGCGCAGTAAGTAGATGCGGTTGGATATACAGGAGGTACTGCTGATGGGGCAGAGTGAGCGCAGTAAGTAGATGCGGTTGGATGTACAGAAGGTCTTCTGATGGGGCAGAGTGAGCGCAGTAAGTAGATGTGGTTGGAGGTACAGGAGGTACTTCTGATGGGGCAGAGTGAGCTCAGTAAGTAGATGCGGTTGGATATACAGGAGGTACTGCTGATGGGGCAGAGTGAGCGCAGTAAGTAGATGCGGTTGGATATACAGGAGGTACTGCTGATGGGGCAGAGTGAGCGCAGTAAGTAGATGCGGTTGGAGGTACTGCTGATGGGGCAGAGTGAGCGCAGTAAGTAGATGCGGTTGGAGGTACTGCTGATGGGGCGAGTGGACAAGTAGATGCGGTTGGATATACAGGAGGTCTTCTGATGGGGCAGAGTGAGCGCAGTAAGTAGGTGCGGTTGGATATACAGGAGGTCTTCTGATGGGGCAGAGTGAGCTCAGTAAGTAGGTGCGGTTGGATATACAAAAGGTCTTCTGATGGGGCAGAGTGAGCTCAGTAAGTAGATGCGGTTGGATATACAGTAGGTACTGCTGATGCGGCAGAGTGAGCGCAGTAAGTAGATGCGGTTGGATATACAGGAGGTCTTCTGATGGGGCAGAGTGAGCGCAGTAAGTAGATGCCGTTGGATATACAGGAGGTACTGCTGATGGGGCAGAGTGAGCGCAGTAAGTAGATGCGGTTGGATATACAGGAGGTACTGCTGATGGGGCAGAGTGAGCGCAGTAAGTAGATGCGGTTGGATATACAGGAGGTCTTCTGATGGGGCAGAGTGAGCGCAGTAAGTAGATTCGGTTGGATATACAGGAGGTCTTCTGATGTGGCAGAGTGAGCTCAGTAAGTAGATGCGGTTGGATATACAGGAGGTACTGCTGATGGGGCAGGGTGAGCGCAGTAAGTAGATGCGGTTGGATATACAGGAGGTCTTCTGATGGGGCAGAGTGAGCGCAGTAAGTAGGTGCGGTTGGAGGTACAGGAGGTACTCACTGATGGCGCAGTAAGTAGATGCGGTTGGATATACAGGAGGTCTTCTGATGGGGCAGAGTGAGCTCAGTAAGTAGATGCGGTTGGATATACAGGAGGTACTGCTGATGGGGCAGGGTGAGCGCAGTAAGTAGATGCGGTTGGATATACAGGAGGTCTTCTGATGGGGCAGAGTGAGCGCAGTAAGTAGATGCGGTTGGATATATAGGAGGTACTGCTGATGGGGCAGAGTGAGCGCAGTAAGTAGATGCGGTTGGATGTACAGGAGGTCTTCTGATGGGGCAGAGTGAGCGCAGTAAGTAGATGTGGTTGGAGGTACAGGAGGTCTTCTGATGGGGCAGAGTGAGCTCAGTAAGTAGATGCGGTTGGATATACAGGAGGTACTGCTGATGGGGCAGAGTGAGCGCAGTAAGTAGATGCGGTTGGATATACAGGAGGTCTTCTGATGGGGCAGAGTGAGCGCAGTAAGTAGATGCAGTTGGAGGTACAGGAGGTACTGGTGATGGGGCAGAGTGAGCGCAGTAAGTAGATGCGGTTGGAGGTACTGCTGATGGGGCAGAGTGAGCGCAGTAAGTAGATGCGGTTGGATATACAGGAGGTACTGCTGATGGGGCAGAGTGAGCGCAGTAAGTAGATGCGGTTGGATATACAGGAGGTACTGCTGATGGGGCAGAGTGAGCACAGTAAGTAGATGCGGTTGGAGGTACTGCTGATGGGGCAGAGTGAGCGCAGTAAGTAGATGCGGTTGGAGGTACTGCTGATGGGGCAGAGTGAGCGCAGTAAGTAGATGCGGTTGGAGGTACTGCTGATGGGGCAGAGTGAGCACAGTAAGTAGATGCGGTTGGATATACAGGAGGTCTTCTGATGGGGCAGAGTGAGCGCAGTAAGTAGATGCAGTTGGAGGTACAGGAGGTACTGCTGATGGGGCAGAGTGAGCGCAGTAAGTAGATGCGGTTAGATATACAGGAGGTCTTCTGATGGGGCAGAGTGAGCGCAGTAAGTAGATGCGGTTGGAGGTACAGGAGGTACTGCTGATGGGGCAGAGTGAGCGCAGTAAGTAGATGCGGTTGGATGTACAGGAGGTCTGATGGGGCAGAGTGACCGCAGTAAGTAGATGCGGTTGGATATACAGGAGGTCTTCTGATGGGGCAGAGTGAGCGCAGTAAGTAGATGCGGTTGGATATACAGGAGGTCTTCTGATGGGGCAGAGTGAGCGCAGTAAGTAGATGCGGTTGGATATACAGGAGGTACTGCTGATGGGGCAGAGTGAGCGCAGTAAGTAGATGCGGTTGGATATACAGGAGGTCTTCTGATGGGGCAGAGTGAGCGCAGTAAGTAGATGCGGTTGGATATACAGGAGGTCTTCTGATGGGGCAGAGTGAGCTCAGTAAGTAAATGCGGTTGGATATACAGGAGGTACTGCTGATGGGGCAGAGTGAGCGCAGTAAGTAGATGCGGTTGGATATACAGGAGGTCTTCATGATGGGGCAGAGTGAGCGCAGTAAGAGATGCAGTTGGGGGACAGGAGGTACTGGTGATGGGGCAGAGTGAGCGCAGTAAGTAGATGCGGTTGGAGGTACTGCTGATGGGGCAGAGTGAGCGCAGTAAGTAGATGCGGTTGGAGGTACTGCTGATGGGGCAGAGTGAGCGCAGTAAGTAGATGCGGTTGGATATACAGGAGGTACTGCTGATGGGGCAGAGTGAGCGCAGTAAGTAGATGCGGTTGGATATACAGGAGGTACTGCTGATGGGGCAGAGTGAGCTCAGTAAGTAGATGCGGTTGGAGGTACAGGAGGTACTGCTGAAGGGGCAGAGTGAGCGCAGTAAGTAGATGCGGTTGGATATACAGAAGGTCTTCTGATGGGGCAGAGTGAGCGCAGTAAGTAGATGCGGTTGGATATACAGGAGGTTTTCTGATGGGGCAGAGTGAGCTCAGTAAGTAGATGCGGTTGGATATACAGGAGGTACTGCTGATGGGGCAGAGTGAGCGCAGTAAGTAGATGCGGTTGGATATACAGGAGGTCTTCTGATGGGGCAGAGTGAGCGCAGTAAGTAAATGCGGTTAGATATACAGGAGGTACTGCTGATGGGGCAGAGTGAGCGCAGTAAGTAGATGCAGTTGGATATACAGGAGGTACTGCTGATGGGGCAGAGTGAGCGCAGTAAGTAGATGCGGTTGGATATACAGAAGGTCTTCTGATGGGGCAGAGTGAGCGCAGTAAGTAGATGTGGTTGGAGGTACAGGAGGTCTTCTGATGGGGCAGAGTGAGCTCAGTAAGTAGATGCGGTTGGATATACAGGAGGTACTGCTGATGGGGCAGAGTGAGCGCAGTAAGTAGATGCGGTTAGATATACAGGAGGTACTGCTGATGGGGCAGAGTGAGCGCAGTAAGTAGATGCGGTTGGATGTACAGAAGGTCTTCTGATAGGGCAGAGTGAGCGCAGTAAGTAGATGTGGTTGGAGGTACAGGAGGTCTTCTGATGGGGCAGAGTGAGCTCAGTAAGTAGATGCGGTTGGATATACAGGAGGTACTGCTGATGGGGCAGAGTGAGCGCAGTAAGTAGATACGGTTGGATATACAGGAGGTACTGCTGATGGGGCAGAGTGAGCGCAGTAAGTAGATGCGGTTGGAGGTACTGCTGATGGGGCAGAGTGAGCGCAGTAAGTAGATGCGGTTGGAGGTACTGCTGATGGGGCAGAGTGAGCACAGTAAGTAGATGCGGTTGGATATACAGGAGGTCTTCTGATGGGGCAGAGTGAGCTCAGTAAGTAGGTGCGGTTGGATATACAGGAGGTCTTCTGATGGGGCAGAGTGAGCTCAGTAAGTAGGTGCGGTTGGATATACAGAAGGTCTTCTGATGGGGCAGAGTGAGCTCAGTAAGTAGATGCGGTTGGATATACAGTAGGTACTGCTGATGCGGCAGAGTGAGCGCAGTAAGTAGATGCGGTTGGATATACAGGAGGTCTTCTGATGGCGCAGAGTGAGCGCAGTAAGTAGATGCCGTTGGATATACAGGAGGTACTGCTGATGGGGCAGATTGAGCGCAGTAAGTAGATGCGGTTGGATATACAGGAGGTACTGCTGATGGGGCAGAGTGAGCGCAGTAAGTAGATGCGGTTGGATATACAGGACGTCTTCTGATGGGGCAGAGTGAGCGCAGTAAGTAGATTCGGTTGGATATACAGGAGGTCTTCTGATGTGGCAGAGTGAGCTCAGTAAGTAGATGCGGTTGGATATACAGGAGGTACTGCTGATGGGGCAGGGTGAGCGCAGTAAGTAGATGCGGTTGGATATACAGGAGGTCTTCTGATGGGGCAGAGTGAGCGCAGTAAGTAGGTGCGGTTGGAGGTACAGGAGGTACTACTGATGGGGCAGAGTGATCGCAGTAAGTAGATGCGGTTGGATATACAGGAGGTCTTCTGATGTGGCAGAGTGAGCTCAGTAAGTAGATGCGGTTGGATATACAGGAGGTACTGCTGATGGGGCAGGGTGAGCGCAGTAAGTAGATGCGGTTGGATATACAGGAGGTCTTCTGATGTGGCAGAGTGAGCTCAGTAAGTAGATGCGGTTGGATATACAGGAGGTACTGCTGATGGGGCAGAGTGAGCGCAGTAAGTAGATGCGGTTGGATGTACAGAAGGTCTTCTGATGGGGCAGAGTGAGCGCAGTAAGTAGATGTGGTTGGAGGTACAGGAGGTCTTCTGATGGGGCAGAGTGAGCTCAGTAAGTAGATGCGGTTGGATATACAGGAGGTACTGCTGATGGGGCAGAGTGAGCGCAGTAAGTAGATGCGGTTGGATATACAGGAGGTTTTCTGATGGGGCAGAGTGAGCGCAGTAAGTAGATGCAGTTGGAGGTACAGGAGGTACTGGTGATGGGGCAGAGTGAGCGCAGTAAGTAGATGCGGTTGGAGGTACTGCTGATGGGGCAGAGTGAGCGCAGTAAGTAGATGCGGTTGGATATACAGGAGGTACTGCTGATGGGGCAGAGTGAGCGCAGTAAGTAGATGCGGTTGGATATACAGGAGGTAGTGCTGATGGGGCAGAGTGAGCACAGTAAGTAGATGCGGTTGGAGGTACTGCTGATGGGGCAGAGTGAGCGCAGTAAGTAGATGCGGTTGGAGGTACTGCTGATGGGGCAGAGTGAGCGCAGTAAGTAGATGCGGTTGGAGGTACTGCTGATGGGGCAGAGTGAGCAAAGTAAGTAGATGCGGTTGGATATACAGGAGGTCTTCTGATGGGGCAGAGTGAGCGCAGTAAGTAGATGCAGTTGGAGGTACAGGAGGTACTGCTGATGGGGCAGAGTGAGCGCAGTAAGTAGATGCGGTTAGATATACAGAAGGTCTTCTGATGGGGCAGAGTGAGCTCAGTAAGTAGATGCGGTTGGAGGTACAGGAGGTACTACTGATGGGGCAGAGTGAACGCAGTAAGTAGATGCGGTTGGATGTACAGGAGGTCTGATGGGGCAGAGTGACCGCAGTAAGTAGATGCGGTTGGATATACAGGAGGTCTTCTGATGGGGCAGAGTGAGCGCAGTAAGTAGATGCGGTTGGATATACAGGAGGTCTTCTGATGGGGCAGAGTGAGCGCAGTAAGTAGATGCGGTTGGAGGTACTGCTGATGGGGCAGAGTGAGCGCAGTAAGTAGATGCGGTTGGATATACAGGAGGTACTGCTGATGGGGCAGAGTGAGCGCAGTAAGTAGATACGGTTGGATATACAGGAGGTCTTCTGATGGGGCAGAGTGAGCGCAGTAAGTAGATGCGGTTGGATATACAGGAGGTCTTCTGATGGGGCAGAGTGAGCGCAGTAAGTAGATGCAGTTGGATATACAGGAGGTACTGCTGATGGGGCAGAGTGAGCGCAGTAAGTAGATGCGGTTGGATATACAGGAGGTACTGCTGATGGGGCAGAGTGAGCGCAGTAAGTAGATGCGGTTGGATATACAGGAGGTCTTCTGATGGGGCAGAGTGAGCGCAGTAAGTAGATGCAGTTGGATATACAGGAGGTCTTCTGATGGGACAGAGTGAGCGCAGTAAGTAGATGCGGTTGGATATACAGGAGGTACTGCTGATGGGGCAGAGTGAGCGCAGTAAGTAGATGCGGTTGGATATACAGGAGGTCTTCTGATGGGGCAGAGTGAGCGCAGTAAGTAGATGCGGTTGGAGGTACAGGAGGTACTGGTGATGGGGCAGAGTGAGCGCAGTAAGTAGATGCGGTTGGATATACAGGAGGTTTTCTGATGGGGCAGAGTGAGCGCAGTAAGTAGATGCAGTTGGAGGTACAGGAGGTACTGGTGATGGGGCAGAGTGAGCGCAGTAAGTAGATGCGGTTGGAGGTACTGGTGATGGGGCAGAGTGAGCGCAGTAAGTAGATGCGGTTGGAGGTACTGCTGATGGGGCAGAGTGAGCGCAGTAAGTAGATGCGGTTGGATATACAGGAGGTCTTCTGATGGGGCAGAGTGAGCGCAGTAAGTAGATGCGGTTGGATATACAGGAGGTACTGCTGATGGGGCAGAGTGAGCGCAGTAAGTAGATGCGGTTGGATATACAGGAGGTACTGCTGGTGGGGCAGGGTGAGCGCAGTAAGTAGATGCGGTTGGATATACAGGAGGTCTTCTGATGGGGCAGAGTGAGCGCAGTAAGTAGATGCGGTTGGATATACAGGAGGTACTGCTGATGGGGCAGAGTGAGCGCAGTAAGTAGATGCGGTTGGATATACAGGAGGTCTTCTGATGGGGCAGAGTGAGCGCAGTAAGTAGATGCGGTTGGATATACAGGAGGTACTGCTGATGGGGCAGAGTGAGCGCAGTAAGTAGATGCGGTTGGATATACAGGAGGTACTGCTGATGGGGCAGAGTGAGCGCAGTAAGTAGATGCGGTTGGATATACAGGAGGTCTTCTGATGGGGCAGAGTGAGCGCAGTAAGTAGATGCGGTTGGATATACAGGAGGTTTTCTGATGGGGCAGAGGAGCGCAGTAAGTAGATGCGGTTGGAGGTACTGCTGATGGGGCAGAGTGAGCGCAGTAAGTAGATGCGGTTGGATATACAGGAGGTACTGCTGATGGGGCAGAGTGAGCGCAGTAAGTAGATGCGGTTGGATATACAGGAGGTACTGCTGATGGGGCAGAGTGAGCGCAGTAAGTAGATGCGGTTGGAGGTACAGGAGGTACTGCTGATGGGGCAGAGTGAGCGCAGTAAGTAGATGCGGTTGGATATACAGGAGGTCTTCTGATGGGGCAGAGTGAGCGCAGTAAGTAGATGTGGTTTGAGGTACTGCTGATGGGGCAGAGTGAGCGCAGTAAGTAGATGCGGTTGGATATACAGGAGGTCTTCTGATGGGGCAGAGTGAGCTCAGTAAGTAGATGCGGTTGGATATACAGGAGGTACTGCTGATGGGGCAGAGTGAGCGCAGTAAGTAGATGCAGTTGGATATACAGGAGGTACTGCTGATGGGGCAGAGTGAGCGCAGTAAGTAGATGCGGTTGGAGGTACTGCTGATGGGGCAGAGTGAGCGCAGTAAGTAGATGCGGTTGGAGGTACTGCTGATGGGGCAGAGTGAGCGCAGTAAGTAGATGCGGTTGGATATACAGGAGGTACTGCTGATGGGGCAGAGTGAGCGCAGTAAGTAGATGCAGTTGGAGGTACAGGAGGTACTGCTGATGGGGCAGAGTGAGCGCAGTAAGTAGATGCGGTTGGAGGTACAGGAGGTACTACTGATGGGGCAGAGTGAACCGCAGTAAGTAGATGCGGTTGGATGTACAGGAGGTCTGATGGGGCAGAGTGACCGCAGTAAGTAGATGCGGTTGGATATACAGGAGGTCTTCTGATGGGGAAGAGTGAGCGCAGTAAGTAGATGCGGTTGGATATACAGGAGGTCCTGATGGGGCAGAGTGAGCGCAGTAAGTAGATGCGGTTGGAGGTACTGCTGATGGGGCAGAGTGAGCGCAGTAAGTAGATGCGGTTGGATATACAGGAGGTACTGCTGATGGGGCAGAGTGAGCGCAGTAAGTAGATGCGGTTGGATATACAGGAGGTCTTCTGATGGGGCAGAGTGAGCGCAGTAAGTAGATGCGGTTGGATATACAGGAGGTCTTCTGATGGGGCAGAGTGAGCGCAGTAAGTAGATGCGGTTGGATATACAGGAGGTACTGCTGATGGGGCAGAGTGAGCGCAGTAAGTAGATGCGGTTGGATATACAGGAGGTCTTCTGATGGGGCAGAGTGAGCGCAGTAAGTAGATGCAGTTGGATATACAGGAGGTCTTCTGATGGGGCAGAGTGAGCGCAGTAAGTAGATGCGGTTGGATATACAGGAGGTACTGCTGATGGGGCAGAGTGAGCGCAGTAAGTAGATGCGGTTGGATATACAGGAGGTCTTCTGATGGGGCAGAGTGAGCGCAGTAAGTAGATGCAGTTGGATGTACAGGAGGTACTGCTGATGGGGCAGAGTGAGCGCAGTAAGTAGATGCGGTTGGATATACAGGAGGTCTTCTGATGGGGCAGAGTGAGCGCAGTAAGTAGATGCAGTTGGAGGTACAGGAGGTACTGGTGATGGGGCAGAGTGAGCGCAGTAAGTAGATGCGGTTGGAGGTACTGCTGATGGGGCAGAGTGAGCGCAGTAAGTAGATGCGGTTGGAGGTACTGCTGATGGGGCAGAGTGAGCGCAGTAAGTAGATGCGGTTGGATATACAGGAGGTCTTCTGATGGGGCAGAGTGAGCGCAGTAAGTAGATGCGGTTGGATATACAGGAGGTACTGCTGATGGGGCAGAGTGAGCGCAGTAAGTAGATGCGGTTGGATATACAGGAGGTACTGCTGGTGGGGCAGAGTGAGCGCAGTAAGTGGATGCGGTTGGATATACAGGAGGTCTTCTGATGGGGCAGAGTGAGCGCAGTAAGTAGATGCGGTTGGATATACAGGAGGTACTGCTGATGGGGCAGAGTGAGCGCAGTAAGTAGATGCGGTTGGATATACAGGAGGTCTTCTGATGGGGCAGAGTGAGCGCAGTAAGTAGATGCGGTTGGATATACAGGAGGTACTGCTGATGGGGCAGAGTGAGCGCAGTAAGTAGATGCGGTTGGATATACAGGAGGTACTGCTGATGGGGCAGAGTGAGCGCAGTAAGTAGATGCGGTTGGATATACAGGAGGTCTTCTGATGGGGCAGAGTGAGCGCAGTAAGTAGATGCGGTTGGATATACAGGAGGTTTTCTGATGGGGCAGAGTGAGCGCAGTAAGTAGATGCGGTTGGAGGTACTGCTGATGGGGCAGAGTGAGCGCAGTAAGTAGATGCGGTTGGATATACAGGAGGTACTGCTGATGGGGCAGAGTGAGCGCAGTAAGTAGATGCGGTTGGATATACAGGAGGTACTGCTGATGGGGCAGAGTGAGCTCAGTAAGTAGATGCGGTTGGAGGTACAGGAGGTACTGCTGATGGGGCAGAGTGAGCGCAGTAAGTAGATGCGGTTGGATATACAGGAGGCTCTGATGGGGCAGAGGAGCGCAGAGTAGTGTGGTTTGAGGTACTGCTGATGGGGCAGAGTGAGCGCAGTAAGTAGATGCGGTTGGATATACAGGAGGTCTTCTGATGGGGCAGAGTGAGCTCAGTAAGTAGATGCGGTTGGATATACAGGAGGTACTGCTGATGGGGCAGAGTGAGCGCAGTAAGTAGATGCGGTTGGATATACAGGAGGTACTGCTGATGGGGCAGAGTGAGCGCAGTAAGTAGATGCGGTTGGATATACAGGAGGTACTGCTGATGGGGCAGAGTGAGCGCAGTAAGTAGATGCGGTTGGATATACAGGAGGTCTTCTGATGGGGCAGAGTGAGCGCAGTAAGTAGATGTGGTTGGAGGTACAGGAGGTCTTCTGATGGGGCAGAGTGAGCTCAGTAAGTAGATGCGGTTGGATATACAGGAGGTACTGCTGATGGGGCAGAGTGAGCGCAGTAAGTAGATGCGGTTGGATATACAGGAGGTACTGCTGATGGGGCAGAGTGAGCGCAGTAAGTAGATTCGGTTGGATATACAGGAGGTACTGCTGATGGGGCAGAGTGAGCGCAGTAAGTAGATGCGGTTGGATATACAGGAGGTCTTCTGATGGGGCAGAGTGAGCGCAGTAAGTAGATGCGGTTGGATATACAGGAGGTCTTCTGATGGGGCAGAGTGAGCGCAGTAAGTAGATGCGGTTGGAGGTACAGGAGGTACTGCTGATGGGGCAGAGTGAGCGCAGTAAGTAGATGCGGTTGGATATACAGGAGGTCTTCTGATGGGGCAGAGTGAGCTCAGTAAGTAGATGCGGTTGGAGGTACAGGAGGTACTACTGATGGGGCAGAGTGAGCGCAGTAAGTAGATGCGGTTGGATGTACAGGAGGTCTGATGGGGCAGAGTGACCGCAGTAAGTAGATGCGGTTGGATATACAGGAGGTCTTCTGATGGGGCAGAGTGAGCGAAGTAAGTAGATGCGGTTGGATATACAGGAGGTCTTCTGATGGGGCAGAGTGAGCGCAGTAAGTAGATGCGGTTGGAGGTACTGCTGATGGGGCAGAGTGAGCGCAGTAAGTAGATGCGGTTGGATATACAGGAGGTACTGCTGATGGGGCAGAGTGAGCGCAGTAAGTAGATGCGGTTGGATATACAGGAGGTCTTCTGATGGGGCAGAGTGAGCTCAGTAAGTAGATGCGGTTGGATATACAGGAGGTCTTCTGATGGGGCAGAGTGAGCGCAGTAAGTAGATGCGGTTGGATATACAGGAGGTACTGCTGATGGGGCAGAGTGAGCGCAGTAAGTAGATGCGGTTGGATATACAGGAGGTACTGCTGATGGGGCAGAGTGAGCGCAGTAAGTAGATGCGGTTGGATATACAGGAGGTTTTCTGATGGGGCAGAGTGAGCGCAGTAAGTAGATGCAGTTGGAGGTACAGGAGGCACTGGTGATGGGGCAGAGTGAGCGCAGTAAGTAGATGCGGTTGGAGGACGCTATGGGGCAGAGGAGCGCAGTAAGTAGATGCGGTTGGAGGTACTGCTGATGGGGCAGAGTGAGCGCAGTAAGTAGATGCGGTTGGATATACAGGAGGTCTTCTGATGGGGCAGAGTGAGCGCAGTAAGTAGATGCGGTTGGATATACAGGAGGTACTGCTGATGGGGCAGAGTGAGCGCAGTAAGTAGATGCGGTTGGATATACAGGAGGTACTGCTGATGGGGCAGAGTGAGCGCAGTAAGTAGATGCGGTTGGATATACAGGAGGTCTTCTGATGGGGCAGAGTGAGCGCAGTAAGTAGATGCGGTTGGATATACAGGAGGTACTGCTGATGGGGCAGAGTGAGCGCAGTAAGTAGATGCGGTTGGATATACAGGAGGTACTGCTGATGGGGCAGAGTGAGCGCAGTAAGTAGATGCGGTTGGATATACAGGAGGTCTTCTGATGGGGCAGAGTGAGCGCAGTAAGTAGATGCAGTTGGAGGTACAGGAGGTACTGGTGATGGGGCAGAGTGAGCGCAGTAAGTAGATGCGGTTGGAGGTACTGCTGATGGGGCAGAGTGAGCGCAGTAAGTAGATGCGGTTGGGAGGTACTGCTGATGGGGCAGAGTGAGCGCAGTAAGTAGATGCGGTTGGATATACAGGAGGTACTGCTGATGGGGCAGAGTGAGCGCAGTAAGTAGATGCGGTTGGATATACAGGAGGTACTGCTGATGGGGCAGAGTGAGCGCAGTAAGTAGATGCGGTTGGATATACAGGAGGTACTGCTGATGGGGCAGAGTGAGCGCAGTAAGTAGATGCGGTTGGATATACAGGAGGTCTTCTGATGGGGCAGAGTGAGCGCAGTAAGTAGATGCAGTTGGAGGTACAGGAGGTACTGGTGATGGGGCAGAGTGAGCGCAGTAAGTAGATGCGGTTGGAGGTACTGCTGATGGGGCAGAGTGAGCGCAGTAAGTAGATGCGGTTGGAGGTACTGCTGATGGGGCAGAGTGAGCGCAGTAAGTAGATGCGGTTGGATATACAGGAGGTACTGCTGATGGGGCAGAGTGAGCGCAGTAAGTAGATGCGGTTGGATATACAGGAGGTACTGCTGATGGGGCAGAGTGAGCTCAGTAAGTAGATGCGGTTGGAGGTACAGGAGGTACTGCTGAAGGGGCAGAGTGAGCGCAGTAAGTAGATGCGGTTGGATATACAGAAGGTCTTCTGATGGGGCAGAGTGAGCGCAGTAAGTAGATGCGGTTGGATATACAGGAGGTTTTCTGATGGGGCAGAGTGAGCTCAGTAAGTAGATGCGGTTGGATATACAGGAGGTACTGCTGATGGGGCAGAGTGAGCGCAGTAAGTAGATGCGGTTGGATATACAGGAGGTCTTCTGATGGGGCAGAGTGAGCGCAGTAAGTAAATGCGGTTAGATATACAGGAGGTACTGCTGATGGGGCAGAGTGAGCGCAGTAAGTAGATGCAGTTGGATATACAGGAGGTACTGCTGATGGGGCAGAGTGAGCGCAGTAAGTAGATGCGGTTGGATATACAGAAGGTCTTCTGATGGGGCAGAGTGAGCGCAGTAAGTAGATGTGGTTGGAGGTACAGGAGGTCTTCTGATGGGGCAGAGTGAGCTCAGTAAGTAGATGCGGTTGGATATACAGGAGGTACTGCTGATGGGGCAGAGTGAGCGCAGTAAGTAGATGCGGTTAGATATACAGGAGGTACTGCTGATGGGGCAGAGTGAGCGCAGTAAGTAGATGCGGTTGGATGTACAGAAGGTCTTCTGATAGGGCAGAGTGAGCGCAGTAAGTAGATGTGGTTGGAGGTACAGGAGGTCTTCTGATGGGGCAGAGTGAGCTCAGTAAGTAGATGCGGTTGGATATACAGGAGGTACTGCTGATGGGGCAGAGTGAGCGCAGTAAGTAGATACGGTTGGATATACAGGAGGTACTGCTGATGGGGCAGAGTGAGCGCAGTAAGTAGATGCGGTTGGAGGTACTGCTGATGGGGCAGAGTGAGCGCAGTAAGTAGATGCGGTTGGAGGTACTGCTGATGGGGCAGAGTGAGCACAGTAAGTAGATGCGGTTGGATATACAGGAGGTCTTCTGATGGGGCAGAGTGAGCTCAGTAAGTAGGTGCGGTTGGATATACAGGAGGTCTTCTGATGGGGCAGAGTGAGCTCAGTAAGTAGGTGCGGTTGGATATACAAAAGGTCTTCTGATGGGGCAGAGTGAGCTCAGTAAGTAGATGCGGTTGGATATACAGTAGGTACTGCTGATGCGGCAGAGTGAGCGCAGTAAGTAGATGCGGTTGGATATACAGGAGGTCTTCTGATGGCGCAGAGTGAGCGCAGTAAGTAGATGCCGTTGGATATACAGGAGGTACTGCTGATGGGGCAGAGTGAGCGCAGTAAGTAGATGCGGTTGGATATACAGGAGGTACTGCTGATGGGGCAGAGTGAGCGCAGTAAGTAGATGCGGTTGGATATACAGGACGTCTTCTGATGGGGCAGAGTGAGCGCAGTAAGTAGATTCGGTTGGATATACAGGAGGTCTTCTGATGTGGCAGAGTGAGCTCAGTAAGTAGATGCGGTTGGATATACAGGAGGTACTGCTGATGGGGCAGGGTGAGCGCAGTAAGTAGATGCGGTTGGATATACAGGAGGTCTTCTGATGGGGCAGAGTGAGCGCAGTAAGTAGGTGCGGTTGGAGGTACAGGAGGTACTACTGATGGGGCAGAGTGATCGCAGTAAGTAGATGCGGTTGGATATACAGGAGGTCTTCTGATGTGGCAGAGTGAGCTCAGTAAGTAGATGCGGTTGGATATACAGGAGGTACTGCTGATGGGGCAGGGTGAGCGCAGTAAGTAGATGCGGTTGGATATACAGGAGGTCTTCTGATGTGGCAGAGTGAGCTCAGTAAGTAGATGCGGTTGGATATACAGGAGGTACTGCTGATGGGGCAGAGTGAGCGCAGTAAGTAGATGCGGTTGGATGTACAGAAGGTCTTCTGATAGGGCAGAGTGAGCGCAGTAAGTAGATGTGGTTGGAGGTACAGGAGGTCTTCTGATGGGGCAGAGTGAGCTCAGTAAGTAGATGCGGTTGGATATACAGGAGGTACTGCTGATGGGGCAGAGTGAGCGCAGTAAGTAGATGCGGTTGGATATACAGGAGGTTTTCTGATGGGGCAGAGTGAGCGCAGTAAGTAGATGCAGTTGGAGGTACAGGAGGTACTGGTGATGGGGCAGAGTGAGCGCAGTAAGTAGATGCGGTTGGAGGTACTGCTGATGGGGCAGAGTGAGCGCAGTAAGTAGATGCGGTTGGATATACAGGAGGTACTGCTGATGGGGCAGAGTGAGCGCAGTAAGTAGATGCGGTTGGATATACAGGAGGTAGTGCTGATGGGGCAGAGTGAGCACAGTAAGTAGATGCGGTTGGAGGTACTGCTGATGGGGCAGAGTGAGCGCAGTAAGTAGATGCGGTTGGAGGTACTGCTGATGGGGCAGAGTGAGCGCAGTAAGTAGATGCGGTTGGAGGTACTGCTGATGGGGCAGAGTGAGCACAGTAAGTAGATGCGGTTGGATATACAGGAGGTCTTCTGATGGGGCAGAGTGAGCGCAGTAAGTAGATGCAGTTGGAGGTACAGGAGGTACTGCTGATGGGGCAGAGTGAGCGCAGTAAGTAGATGCGGTTAGATATACAGAAGGTCTTCTGATGGGGCAGAGTGAGCTCAGTAAGTAGATGCGGTTGGAGGTACAGGAGGTACTACTGATGGGGCAGAGTGAACGCAGTAAGTAGATGCGGTTGGATGTACAGGAGGTCTGATGGGGCAGAGTGACCGCAGTAAGTAGATGCGGTTGGATATACAGGAGGTCTTCTGATGGGGAAGAGTGAGCGCAGTAAGTAGATGCGGTTGGATATACAGGAGGTCTTCTGATGGGGCAGAGTGAGCGCAGTAAGTAGATGCGGTTGGAGGTACTGCTGATGGGGCAGAGTGAGCGCAGTAAGTAGATGCGGTTGGATATACAGGAGGTACTGCTGAAGGGGCAGAGTGAGCGCAGTAAGTAGATACGGTTGGATATACAGGAGGTCTTCTGATGGGGCAGAGTGAGCTCAGTAAGTAGATGCGGTTGCATATACAGGAGGTCTTCTGATGGGGCAGAGTGAGCTCAGTAAGTAAATGCGTTTGGATATACAGGAGGTACTGCTGATGGGACAGAGTGAGCGCAGTAAGTAGATGCGGTTGGATATACAGGAGGTCTTCTGATGGGGCAGAGTGAGCGCAGTAAGTAGATGCAGTTGGAGGTACAGGAGGTACTGGTGATGGGGCAGAGTGAGCGCAGTAAGTAGATGCGTATGGAGGTACTGCTGATGGGGCAGAGTGAGCGCAGTAAGTAGATGCGGTTGGAGGTACTGCTGATGGGGCAGAGTGAGCGCAGTAAGTAGATGCGGTTGGATATACAGGAGGTACTGCTGATGGGGCAGAGTGAGCGCAGTAAGTAGATGCGGTTGGATATACAGGAGGTACTGCTGATGGGGCAGAGTGAGCCAGTAAGTAGATGCGGTTGGAGGTACAGGAGGTACTGCTGAAGGGGCAGAGTGAGCGCAGTAAGTAGATGCGGTTGGATATACAGAAGGTCTCTGATGGGGCAGAGTGAGCGCAGTAAGTAGATGCGGTTGGATATACAGGAGGTTTTCTGATGGGGCAGAGTGAGCCAGAAGTAGATGCGGTTGGATATACAGGAGGTACTGCTGATGGGGCAGAGTGAGCGCAGTAAGTAGATGCGGTTGGATATACAGGAGGTCTTCTGATGGGGCAGAGTGAGCGCAGTAAGTAGATGCAGTTGGATATACAGGAGGTACTGCTGATGGGGCAGAGTGAGCGCAGTAAGTAGATGCGGTTGGATATACAGGAGGTACTGCTGATGGGGCAGAGTGAGCGCAGTAAGTAGATGCGGTTGGATATACAGGAGGTTTTCTGATGGGGCAGAGTGAGCGCAGTAAGTAGATGCAGTTGGATATACAGGAGGTCTTCTGATGGGACAGAGTGAGCGCAGTAAGTAGATGCGGTTGGATATACAGGAGGTACTGCTGATGGGGCAGAGTGAGCGCAGTAAGTAGATGCGGTTGGATATACAGGAGGTCTTCTGATGGGGCAGAGTGAGCGCAGTAAGTAGATGCAGTTGGAGGTACAGGAGGTACTGGTGATGGGGCAGAGTGAGCGCAGTAAGTAGATGCGGTTGGATATACAGGAGGTTTTCTGATGGGGCAGAGTGAGCGCAGTAAGTAGATGCAGTTGGAGGTACAGGAGGTACTGGTGATGGGGCAGAGTGAGCGCAGTAAGTAGATGCGGTTGGAGGTACTGCTGATGGGGCAGAGTGAGCGCAGTAAGTAGATGCGGTTGGAGGTACTGCTGATGGGGCAGAGTGAGCGCAGTAAGTAGATGCGGTTGGATATACAGGAGGTCTTCTGATGGGGCAGAGTGAGCGCAGTAAGTAGATGCGGTTGGATATACAGGAGGTACTGCTGATGGGACAGAGTGAGCGCAGTAAGTAGATGCGGTTGGATATACAGGAGGTACTGCTGATGGGGCAGAGTGAGCGCAGTAAGTAGATGTGGTTGGATATACAGGAGGTCTTCTGATGGGGCAGAGTGAGCGCAGTAAGTAGATGCGGTTGGATATACAGGAGGTACTGCTGATGGGACAGAGTGAGCGCAGTAAGTAGATGCGGTTGGATATACAGGAGGTACTGCTGATGGGGCAGAGTGAGCGCAGTAAGTAGATGCGGTTGGATATACAGGAGGTCTTCTGATGGGGCAGAGTGAGCGCAGTAAGTAGATGCGGTTGGATATACAGGAGGTTTTCTGATGGGGCAGAGTGAGCGCAGTAAGTAGATGCGGTTGGAGGTACTGCTGATGGGGCAGAGTGAGCGCAGTAAGTAGATGCGGTTGGATATACAGGAGGTACTGCTGATGGGGCAGAGTGAGCGCAGTAAGTAGATGCGGTTGGATATACAGGAGGTACTGCTGATGGGGCAGAGTGAGCTCAGTAAGTAGATGCGGTTGGAGGTACAGGAGGTACTGCTGAAGGGGCAGAGTGAGCGCAGTAAGTAGATGCGGTTGGATATACAGAAGGTCTTCTGATGGGGCAGAGTGAGCGCAGTAAGTAGATGTGGTTTGAGGTACTGCTGATGGGGCAGAGTGAGCGCAGTAAGTAGATGCGGTTGGATATACAGGAGGTCTTCTGATGGGGCAGAGTGAGCTCAGTAAGTAGATGCGGTTGGATATACAGGAGGTACTGCTGATGGGGCAGAGTGAGCGCAGTAAGTAGATGCAGTTGGATATACAGGAGGTACTGCTGATGGGGCAGAGTGAGCGCAGTAAGTAGATGCAGTTGGATATACAGGAGGTACTGCTGATGGGGCAGAGTGAGCGCAGTAAGTAGATGCGGTTGGATATACAGAAGGTCTTCTGATGGGGCAGAGTGAGCGCAGTAAGTAGATTTGGTTGGAGGTACAGGAGGTCTTCTGATGGGGCAGAGTGAGCTCAGTAAGTAAATGCGGTTAGATATACAGGAGGTACTGCTGATGGGGCAGAGTGAGCGCAGTAAGTAGATGCAGTTGGATATACAGGAGGTACTGCTGATGGGGCAGAGTGAGCGCAGTAAGTAGATGCAGTTGGATATACAGGAGGTACTGCTGATGGGGCAGAGTGAGCGCAGTAAGTAGATGCGGTTGGATATACAGAAGGTCTTCTGATGGGGCAGAGTGAGCGCAGTAAGTAGATGTGGTTGGAGGTACTGCTGATGGGGCAGAGTGAGCTCAGTAAGTAGATGCGGTTGGATATACAGGAGGTCTTCTGATGGGGCAGAGTGAGCGCAGTAAGTAGATGCAGTTGGAGGTACAGGAGGTACTGCTGATGGGGCAGAGTGAGCGCAGTAAGTAGATGCGGTTGGAGGTACAGGAGGTACTGCTGATGGGGCAGAGTGAGCGCAGTAAGTAGATGCGGTTGGATATACAGAAGGTCTTCTGATGGGGCAGAGTGAGCTCAGTAAGTAGATGCGGTTGGAGGTACAGGAGGTACTACTGATGGGGCAGAGTGAGCGCAGTAAGTAGATACGGTTGGATGTACAGGAGGTCTGATGGGGCAGAGTGACCGCAGTAAGTAGATGCGGTTGGATATACAGGAGGTCTTCTGATGGGGCAGAGTGAGCAAAGTAAGTAGATGCGGTTGGATATACAGGAGGTCTTCTGATGGGGCAGAGTGAGCGCAGTAAGTAGATGCGGTTGGAGGTACTGCTGATGGGGCAGAGTGAGCGCAGTAAGTAGATGCGGTTGGATATACAGGAGGTACTGCTGAAGGGGCAGAGTGAGCGCAGTAAGTAGATACGGTTGGATATACAGGAGGTCTTCTGATGGGGCAGAGTGAGCTCAGTAAGTAGATGCGGTTGGATATACAGGAGGTCTTCTGATGGGGCAGAGTGAGCGCAGTAAGTAGATGCGGTTGGATATACAGGAGGTACTGCTGATGGGACAGAGTGAGCGCAGTAAGTAGATGCGGTTGGATATACAGGAGGTACTGCTGATGGGGCAGAGTGAGCGCAGTAAGTAGATGCGGTTGGATATACAGGAGGTTTTCTGATGGGGCAGAGTGAGCGCAGTAAGTAGATGCAGTTGGAGGTACAGGAGGTACTGGTGATGGGGCAGAGTGAGCGCAGTAAGTAGATGCGGTTGGAGGTACTGCTGATGGGGCAGAGTGAGCGCAGTAAGTAGATGCGGTTGGAGGTACTGCTGATGGGGCAGAGTGAGCGCAGTAAGTAGATGCGGTTGGATATACAGGAGGTCTTCTGATGGGGCAGAGTGAGCGCAGTAAGTAGATGCGGTTGGATATACAGGAGGTACTGCTGATGGGACAGAGTGAGCGCAGTAAGTAGATGCGGTTGGATATACAGGAGGTACTGCTGATGGGGCAGAGTGAGCACAGTAAGTAGATGCGGTTGGATATACAGGAGGTCTTCTGATGGGGCAGAGTGAGCGCAGTAAGTAGATGCGGTTGGATATACAGGAGGTACTGCTGATGGGACAGAGTGAGCGCAGTAAGTAGATGCGGTTGGATATACAGGAGGTACTGCTGATGGGGCAGAGTGAGCGCAGTAAGTAGATGCGGTTGGATATACAGGAGGTCTTCTGATGGGGCAGAGTGAGCGCAGTAAGTAGATGCAGTTGGAGGTACAGGAGGTACTGGTGATGGGGCAGAGTGAGCGCAGTAAGTAGATGCGGTTGGAGGTACTGCTGATGGGGCAGAGTGAGCGCAGTAAGTAGATGCGGTTGGAGGTACTGCTGATGGGGCAGAGTGAGCGCAGTAAGTAGATGCGGTTGGATATACAGGAGGTACTGCTGATGGGGCAGAGTGAGCGCAGTAAGTAGATGCGGTTGGATATACAGGAGGTACTGCTGATGGGACAGAGTGAGCGCAGTAAGTAGATGCGGTTGGATATACAGGAGGTACTGCTGATGGGGCAGAGTGAGCGCAGTAAGTAGATGCGGTTGGATATACAGGAGGTCTTCTGATGGGGCAGAGTGAGCGCAGTAAGTAGATGCAGTTGGAGGTACAGGAGGTACTGGTGATGGGGCAGAGTGAGCGCAGTAAGTAGATGCGGTTGGAGGTACTGCTGATGGGGCAGAGTGAGCGCAGTAAGTAGATGCGGTTGGAGGTACTGCTGATGGGGCAGAGTGAGCGCAGTAAGTAGATGCGGTTGGATATACAGGAGGTACTGCTGATGGGGCAGAGTGAGCGCAGTAAGTAGATGCGGTTGGATATACAGGAGGTACTGCTGATGGGGCAGAGTGAGCTCAGTAAGTAGATGCGGTTGGAGGTACAGGAGGTACTGCTGATGGGGCAGAGTGAGCGCAGTAAGTAGATGCGGTTAGATATACAGAAGGTCTTCTGATGGGGCAGAGTGAGCTCAGTAAGTAGATGCGGTTGGAGGTACAGGAGGTACTACTGATGGGGCAGAGTGAACGCAGTAAGTAGATGCGGTTGGATGTACAGGAGGTCTGATGGGGCAGAGTGACCGCAGTAAGTAGATGCGGTTGGATATACAGGAGGTCTTCTGATGGGGAAGAGTGAGCGCAGTAAGTAGATGCGGTTGGATATACAGGAGGTCTTCTGATGGGGCAGAGTGAGCGCAGTAAGTAGATGCGGTTGGAGGTACTGCTGATGGGGCAGAGTGAGCGCAGTAAGTAGATGCGGTTGGATATACAGGAGGTACTGCTGAAGGGGCAGAGTGAGCGCAGTAAGTAGATACGGTTGGATATACAGGAGGTCTTCTGATGGGGCAGAGTGAGCTCAGTAAGTAGATGCGGTTGCATATACAGGAGGTCTTCTGATGGGGCAGAGTGAGCTCAGTAAGTAAATGCGTTTGGATATACAGGAGGTACTGCTGATGGGACAGAGTGAGCGCAGTAAGTAGATGCGGTTGGATATACAGGAGGTCTTCTGATGGGGCAGAGTGAGCGCAGTAAGTAGATGCAGTTGGATATACAGGAGGTACTGCTGATGGGGCAGAGTGAGCGCAGTAAGTAGATGCGGTTGGATATACAGGAGGTACTGCTGATGGGGCAGAGTGAGCGCAGTAAGTAGATGCGGTTGGATATACAGGAGGTTTTCTGATGGGGCAGAGTGAGCGCAGTAAGTAGATGCAGTTGGATATACAGGAGGTCTTCTGATGGGACAGAGTGAGCGCAGTAAGTAGATGCGGTTGGATATACAGGAGGTACTGCTGATGGGGCAGAGTGAGCGCAGTAAGTAGATGCGGTTGGATATACAGGAGGTCTTCTGATGGGGCAGAGTGAGCGCAGTAAGTAGATGCAGTTGGAGGTACAGGAGGTACTGGTGATGGGGCAGAGTGAGCGCAGTAAGTAGATGCGGTTGGATATACAGGAGGTTTTCTGATGGGGCAGAGTGAGCGCAGTAAGTAGATGCAGTTGGAGGTACAGGAGGTACTGGTGATGGGGCAGAGTGAGCGCAGTAAGTAGATGCGGTTGGAGGTACTGCTGATGGGGCAGAGTGAGCGCAGTAAGTAGATGCGGTTGGAGGTACTGCTGATGGGGCAGAGTGAGCGCAGTAAGTAGATGCGGTTGGATATACAGGAGGTCTTCTGATGGGGCAGAGTGAGCGCAGTAAGTAGATGCGGTTGGATATACAGGAGGTACTGCTGATGGGACAGAGTGAGCGCAGTAAGTAGATGCGGTTGGATATACAGGAGGTACTGCTGATGGGGCAGAGTGAGCGCAGTAAGTAGATGCGGTTGGATATACAGGAGGTCTTCTGATGGGGCAGAGTGAGCGCAGTAAGTAGATGCGGTTGGATATACAGGAGGTACTGCTGATGGGACAGAGTGAGCGCAGTAAGTAGATGCGGTTGGATATACAGGAGGTACTGCTGATGGGGCAGAGTGAGCGCAGTAAGTAGATGCGGTTGGATATACAGGAGGTCTTCTGATGGGGCAGAGTGAGCGCAGTAAGTAGATGCGGTTGGATATACAGGAGGTTTTCTGATGGGGCAGAGTGAGCGCAGTAAGTAGATGCGGTTGGAGGTACTGCTGATGGGGCAGAGTGAGCGCAGTAAGTAGATGCGGTTGGATATACAGGAGGTACTGCTGATGGGGCAGAGTGAGCGCAGTAAGTAGATGCGGTTGGATATACAGGAGGTACTGCTGATGGGGCAGAGTGAGCTCAGTAAGTAGATGCGGTTGGAGGTACAGGAGGTACTGCTGAAGGGGCAGAGTGAGCGCAGTAAGTAGATGCGGTTGGATATACAGAAGGTCTTCTGATGGGGCAGAGTGAGCGCAGTAAGTAGATGTGGTTTGAGGTACTGCTGATGGGGCAGAGTGAGCGCAGTAAGTAGATGCGGTTGGATATACAGGAGGTCTTCTGATGGGGCAGAGTGAGCTCAGTAAGTAGATGCGGTTGGATATACAGGAGGTACTGCTGATGGGGCAGAGTGAGCGCAGTAAGTAGATGCAGTTGGATATACAGGAGGTACTGCTGATGGGGCAGAGTGAGCGCAGTAAGTAGATGCAGTTGGATATACAGGAGGTACTGCTGATGGGGCAGAGTGAGCGCAGTAAGTAGATGCGGTTGGATATACAGAAGGTCTTCTGATGGGGCAGAGTGAGCGCAGTAAGTAGATTTGGTTGGAGGTACAGGAGGTCTTCTGATGGGGCAGAGTGAGCTCAGTAAGTAAATGCGGTTAGATATACAGGAGGTACTGCTGATGGGGCAGAGTGAGCGCAGTAAGTAGATGCAGTTGGATATACAGGAGGTACTGCTGATGGGGCAGAGTGAGCGCAGTAAGTAGATGCAGTTGGATATACAGGAGGTACTGCTGATGGGGCAGAGTGAGCGCAGTAAGTAGATGCGGTTGGATATACAGAAGGTCTTCTGATGGGGCAGAGTGAGCGCAGTAAGTAGATGTGGTTGGAGGTACTGCTGATGGGGCAGAGTGAGCTCAGTAAGTAGATGCGGTTGGATATACAGGAGGTCTTCTGATGGGGCAGAGTGAGCGCAGTAAGTAGATGCAGTTGGAGGTACAGGAGGTACTGCTGATGGGGCAGAGTGAGCGCAGTAAGTAGATGCGGTTGGAGGTACAGGAGGTACTGCTGATGGGGCAGAGTGAGCGCAGTAAGTAGATGCGGTTGGATATACAGAAGGTCTTCTGATGGGGCAGAGTGAGCTCAGTAAGTAGATGCGGTTGGAGGTACAGGAGGTACTACTGATGGGGCAGAGTGAGCGCAGTAAGTAGATACGGTTGGATGTACAGGAGGTCTGATGGGGCAGAGTGACCGCAGTAAGTAGATGCGGTTGGATATACAGGAGGTCTTCTGATGGGGCAGAGTGAGCAAAGTAAGTAGATGCGGTTGGATATACAGGAGGTCTTCTGATGGGGCAGAGTGAGCGCAGTAAGTAGATGCGGTTGGAGGTACTGCTGATGGGGCAGAGTGAGCGCAGTAAGTAGATGCGGTTGGATATACAGGAGGTACTGCTGAAGGGGCAGAGTGAGCGCAGTAAGTAGATACGGTTGGATATACAGGAGGTCTTCTGATGGGGCAGAGTGAGCTCAGTAAGTAGATGCGGTTGGATATACAGGAGGTCTTCTGATGGGGCAGAGTGAGCGCAGTAAGTAGATGCGGTTGGATATACAGGAGGTACTGCTGATGGGACAGAGTGAGCGCAGTAAGTAGATGCGGTTGGATATACAGGAGGTACTGCTGATGGGGCAGAGTGAGCGCAGTAAGTAGATGCGGTTGGATATACAGGAGGTTTTCTGATGGGGCAGAGTGAGCGCAGTAAGTAGATGCAGTTGGAGGTACAGGAGGTACTGGTGATGGGGCAGAGTGAGCGCAGTAAGTAGATGCGGTTGGAGGTACTGCTGATGGGGCAGAGTGAGCGCAGTAAGTAGATGCGGTTGGAGGTACTGCTGATGGGGCAGAGTGAGCGCAGTAAGTAGATGCGGTTGGATATACAGGAGGTCTTCTGATGGGGCAGAGTGAGCGCAGTAAGTAGATGCGGTTGGATATACAGGAGGTACTGCTGATGGGACAGAGTGAGCGCAGTAAGTAGATGCGGTTGGATATACAGGAGGTACTGCTGATGGGGCAGAGTGAGCACAGTAAGTAGATGCGGTTGGATATACAGGAGGTCTTCTGATGGGGCAGAGTGAGCGCAGTAAGTAGATGCGGTTGGATATACAGGAGGTACTGCTGATGGGACAGAGTGAGCGCAGTAAGTAGATGCGGTTGGATATACAGGAGGTACTGCTGATGGGGCAGAGTGAGCGCAGTAAGTAGATGCGGTTGGATATACAGGAGGTCTTCTGATGGGGCAGAGTGAGCGCAGTAAGTAGATGCAGTTGGAGGTACAGGAGGTACTGGTGATGGGGCAGAGTGAGCGCAGTAAGTAGATGCGGTTGGAGGTACTGCTGATGGGGCAGAGTGAGCGCAGTAAGTAGATGCGGTTGGAGGTACTGCTGATGGGGCAGAGTGAGCGCAGTAAGTAGATGCGGTTGGATATACAGGAGGTACTGCTGATGGGGCAGAGTGAGCGCAGTAAGTAGATGCGGTTGGATATACAGGAGGTACTGCTGATGGGACAGAGTGAGCGCAGTAAGTAGATGCGGTTGGATATACAGGAGGTACTGCTGATGGGGCAGAGTGAGCGCAGTAAGTAGATGCGGTTGGATATACAGGAGGTCTTCTGATGGGGCAGAGTGAGCGCAGTAAGTAGATGCAGTTGGAGGTACAGGAGGTACTGGTGATGGGGCAGAGTGAGCGCAGTAAGTAGATGCGGTTGGAGGTACTGCTGATGGGGCAGAGTGAGCGCAGTAAGTAGATGCGGTTGGAGGTACTGCTGATGGGGCAGAGTGAGCGCAGTAAGTAGATGCGGTTGGATATACAGGAGGTACTGCTGATGGGGCAGAGTGAGCGCAGTAAGTAGATGCGGTTGGATATACAGGAGGTACTGCTGATGGGGCAGAGTGAGCTCAGTAAGTAGATGCGGTTGGAGGTACAGGAGGTACTGCTGAAGGGGCAGAGTGAGCGCAGTAAGTAGATGCGGTTGGATATACAGAAGGTCTTCTGATGGGGCAGAGTGAGCGCAGTAAGTAGATGCGGTTGGATATACAGGAGGTTTTCTGATGGGGCAGAGTGAGCTCAGTAAGTAGATGCGGTTGGATATACAGGAGGTACTGCTGATGGGGCAGAGTGAGCGCAGTAAGTAGATGCGGTTGGATATACAGGAGGTCTTCTGATGGGGCAGAGTGAGCGCAGTAAGTAAATGCGGTTAGATATACAGGAGGTACTGCTGATGGGGCAGAGTGAGCGCAGTAAGTAGATGCAGTTGGATATACAGGAGGTACTGCTGATGGGGCAGAGTGAGCGCAGTAAGTAGATGCAGTTGGATATACAGGAGGTACTGCTGATGGGGCAGAGTGAGCGCAGTAAGTAGATGCGGTTGGATATACAGAAGGTCTTCTGATGGGGCAGAGTGAGCGCAGTAAGTAGATGTGGTTGGAGGTACAGGAGGTCTTCTGATGGGGCAGAGTGAGCTCAGTAAGTAGATGCGGTTGGATATACAGGAGGTACTGCTGATGGGGCAGAGTGAGCGCAGTAAGTAGATGCGGTTAGATATACAGGAGGTACTGCTGATGGGGCAGAGTGAGCGCAGTAAGTAGATGCGGTTGGATGTACAGAAGGTCTTCTGATAGGGCAGAGTGAGCGCAGTAAGTAGATGTGGTTGGAGGTACAGGAGGTCTTCTGATGGGGCAGAGTGAGCTCAGTAAGTAGATGCGGTTGGATATACAGGAGGTACTGCTGATGGGGCAGAGTGAGCGCAGTAAGTAGATACGGTTGGATATACAGGAGGTACTGCTGATGGGGCAGAGTGAGCGCAGTAAGTAGATGCGGTTGGAGGTACTGCTGATGGGGCAGAGTGAGCACAGTAAGTAGATGCGGTTGGATATACAGGAGGTCTTCTGATGGGGCAGAGTGAGCTCAGTAAGTAGGTGCGGTTGGATATACAGGAGGTCTTCTGATGGGGCAGAGTGAGCTCAGTAAGTAGGTGCGGTTGGATATACAAAAGGTCTTCTGATGGGGCAGAGTGAGCTCAGTAAGTAGATGCGGTTGGATATACAGTAGGTACTGCTGATGCGGCAGAGTGAGCGCAGTAAGTAGATGCGGTTGGATATACAGGAGGTCTTCTGATGGCGCAGAGTGAGCGCAGTAAGTAGATGCCGTTGGATATACAGGAGGTACTGCTGATGGGGCAGAGTGAGCGCAGTAAGTAGATGCGGTTGGATATACAGGAGGTACTGCTGATGGGGCAGAGTGAGCGCAGTAAGTAGATGCGGTTGGATATACAGGACGTCTTCTGATGGGGCAGAGTGAGCGCAGTAAGTAGATTCGGTTGGATATACAGGAGGTCTTCTGATGTGGCAGAGTGAGCTCAGTAAGTAGATGCGGTTGGATATACAGGAGGTACTGCTGATGGGGCAGGGTGAGCGCAGTAAGTAGATGCGGTTGGATATACAGGAGGTCTTCTGATGGGGCAGAGTGAGCGCAGTAAGTAGGTGCGGTTGGAGGTACAGGAGGTACTACTGATGGGGCAGAGTGATCGCAGTAAGTAGATGCGGTTGGATATACAGGAGGTCTTCTGATGTGGCAGAGTGAGCTCAGTAAGTAGATGCGGTTGGATATACAGGAGGTACTGCTGATGGGGCAGGGTGAGCGCAGTAAGTAGATGCGGTTGGATATACAGGAGGTCTTCTGATGTGGCAGAGTGAGCTCAGTAAGTAGATGCGGTTGGATATACAGGAGGTACTGCTGATGGGGCAGAGTGAGCGCAGTAAGTAGATGCGGTTGGATGTACAGAAGGTCTTCTGATAGGGCAGAGTGAGCGCAGTAAGTAGATGTGGTTGGAGGTACAGGAGGTCTTCTGATGGGGCAGAGTGAGCTCAGTAAGTAGATGCGGTTGGATATACAGGAGGTACTGCTGATGGGGCAGAGTGAGCGCAGTAAGTAGATGCGGTTGGATATACAGGAGGTTTTCTGATGGGGCAGAGTGAGCGCAGTAAGTAGATGCAGTTGGAGGTACAGGAGGTACTGGTGATGGGGCAGAGTGAGCGCAGTAAGTAGATGCGGTTGGAGGTACTGCTGATGGGGCAGAGTGAGCGCAGTAAGTAGATGCGGTTGGATATACAGGAGGTACTGCTGATGGGGCAGAGTGAGCGCAGTAAGTAGATGCAGTTGGATATACAGGAGGTACTGCTGAAGGGGCAGAGTGAGCGCAGTAAGTAGATGCAGTTGGATATACAGGAGGTACTGCTGATGGGGCAGAGTGAGCGCAGTAAGTAGATGCGGTTGGATATACAGGAGGTTTTCTGATGGGGCAGAGTGAGCGCAGTAAGTAGATGTGGTTGGAGGTACAGGAGGTACTGCTGATGGGGCAGAGTGAGCGCAGTAAGTAGATGCGGTTGGATATACAGAAGGTCTTCTGATGGGGCAGAGTGAGCGCAGTAAGTAGATGTGGTTGGAGGTACAGGAGGTCTTCTGATGGGGCAGAGTGAGCTCAGTAAGTAGATGCGGTTGGATATACAGGAGGTACTGCTGATGGGGCAGAGTGAGCGCAGTAAGTTGATGCGGTTAGATATACAGGAGGTACTGCTGATGGGGCAGAGTGAGCGCAGTAAGTAGATGCGGTTAGATATACAGGAGGTACTGCTGATGGGGCAGAGTGAGCGCAGTAAGTAGATGCGGTTGGATGTACAGAAGGTCTTCTGATAGGGCAGAGTGAGCGCAGTAAGTAGATGTGGTTGGAGGTACAGGAGGTCTTCTGATGGGGCAGAGTGAGCTCAGTAAGTAGATACGGTTGGATATACAGGAGGTACTGCTGATGGGGCAGAGTGAGCGCAGTAAGTAGATACGGTTGGATATACAGGAGGTACTGCTGATGGGGCAGAGTGAGCGCAGTAAGTAGATGCGGTTGGAGGTACTGCTGATGGGGCAGAGTGAACGCAGTAAGTAGATGCGGTTAGATATACAGGAGGTACTGCTGATGGGGCAGAATGAGCGCAGTAAGTAGATGCGGTTGGATATACAGGAGTTACTGCTGATGGGGCAGAGTGAGCACAGTAAGTAGATGCGGTTGGATATACAGGAGGTCTTCTGATGGGGCAGAGTGAGCGCAGTAAGTAGATGCGGTTGGATATACAGGAGGTCTTCTGATGGGGCAGAGTGAGCGCAGTAAGTAGATGCGGTTGGATATACAGGAGGTCTTCTGATAGGGCAGAGTGAGCGCAGTAAGTAGATGCGGTTGGATATACAGGAGGTCTTCTGATGGGGCAGAGTGAGCGCAGTAAGTAGATGCGGTTGGATATACAGTAGGTACTGCTGATGCGGCAGAGTGAGCGCAGTAAGTAGATGCGGTTGGATATACAGGAGGTCTTCTGATGGCGCAGAGTGAGCGCAGTAAGTAGATGCCGTTGGATATACAGGAGGTACTGCTGATGGGGGCAGAGTGAGCGCAGTAAGTAGATGCGGTTGGATATACAGGAGGTCTTCTGATGGGGCAGAGTGAGCGCAGTAAGTAGATGCCGTTGGATATACAGGAGGTACTGCTGATGGGGCAGAGTGAGCGCAGTAAGTAGATGCGGTTGGATATACAGGAGGTTTTCTGATGGGGCAGAGTGAGCGCAGTAAGTAGATGCGGTTGGATATACAGGAGGTACTGCTGATGGGGCAGAGTGAGCGCAGTAAGTAGATGCAGTTGGAGGTACAGGAGGTACTGGTGATGGGGCAGAGTGAGCGCAGTAAGTAGATGCGGTTGGATATACAGAAGGTCTTCTGATGGGCCAGAGTGAGCGCAGTAAGTAGATGTGGTTGGAGGTACCGGTGGTGGGGCAGAGGGGGCGGGGGTGAGGCAGTAGTAGATGCGGTTCGGAGGTACTGCTGCTGATGGGGCAGAGTGAGCGCAGTAAGTAGATGCGGTTGGAGATACAGGAGGTACTTCTGATGGGGCAGAGTGAGCGCAGTAGGTAGGGCGGTTGGAGGGGGGGGGGGGGGGGGGGACTGGTGATGGGGCAGAGTGAGCGCAGTAAGTAGATGCGGTTGGATAAACAGGAGGTACTGCTGATGGGGCAGAGTGAGCGCAGTAAGTAGATGCGGTTGGATATACAGGAGGTACTGCTGATGGGGCAGAGTGACCGCAGTAAGTAGATGCAGTTGGATATACAGGAGGTCTTCTGATGGGGCAGAGTGAGCGCAGTAAATAGATGCGGTTGGATATACAGGAGGTCTTCTGATGGGGCAGAGTGAGCGCAGTAAGTAGATGCGGTTGGATATACAGGAGGTTTTCTGATGGGGCAGAGTGAGCGCAGTAAATAGATGCGGTTGGATGTACAGGAGGTCTGATGGGGCAGAGTGAGCGCAGTAAGTAGATGCGGTTGGATGTACAGGAGGTCTGATGGGGCAGAGTGAGCGCAGTAAGGAGATGCGGTTGGAGGTACAGGAGGTACTGCTGATGGGGCAGAGTGAGCGCAGTAAGTATATGCGGTTGGAGGTACTGCTGATGGGGCAGAGTGAGCGCAGTAAGTAGATGCGGTTGGATATACAGGAGGTACTGCTGATGGGGCAGAGTGAGCGCAGTAAGTAGATGCGGTTGGATATACAGAAGGACTTCTGATGGGGCAGAGTGAGCGCAGTAAGTAGATGTGGTTGGAGGTACTGCTGATGGGGCAGAGTGAGCGCAGTAAGTAGATGCGGTTGGATGTACAGAAGGTCTTCTGATGGGGCAGAGTGGGCGCAGTAAGTAGATGCGGTTGGAGGTACTGCTGATGGGGCAGAGTGAGCGCAGTAAGTAGATGCGGTTGGATATACAGGAGGTACTGCTGATGGGGCAGCGTGAGCGCAGTAAGTAGATGCAGTTGGATGTACAGGAGGTACTGCTGATGGGGCAGAGTGAGCGCAGTAAGTAGATGCGGTTGGATATACAGGAGGTACTGCTGATGGGGCAGAGTGAGCGCAGTAAGTAAATGAGGTTGGATGTACAGGATGTACTGCTGATGGGGCAGAGTGAGCGCAGTAAGTAGATGCGGTTGGAGGTACAGGATGTACTACTGATGGGGCAGAGTGAGCGCAGTAAGTAGATGCGGTTGGATATACAGGAGGTACTGCTGATGGGGCAGAGTGAGCGCAGTAAGTAGATGCGGTTGGATATACAGGAGGTCTTCTGATGGGGCAGAGTGAGCGCAGTAAGTAGATGCGGTTGGATATACAGGAGGTACTGCTGATGGGGCAGAGTGAGTGCAGTAAGTGGATGTACAGGAGGTATTGCTGATGGGGCAGAGTGAGCGCAGTAAGTAGATGCGGTTGGATATACAGGAGGTACTGCTGATGGGGCAGAGTGAGCGCAGTAAGTAGATGCGGTTGGATATACAGGAGGTCTTCTGATGGGGCAGAGTGAGCGCAGTAAGTAGATGCGGCTGGATATACAGGAGGTACTGCTGATGGGGCAGAGTGAGCGCAGTAAGTAGATGCGGTTGGATATACAGGAGGTCTTCTGATGGGGCAGAGTGAGCGCAGTAAGTAGATGCGGTTGGATATACAGGAGGTCTTCTGATGGGGCAGAGTGAGCGCAGTAAGTAGATGCGGTTGGATATACAGGAGGTACTGCTGATGGGGCATAGTGAGCGCAGTAAGTAGATGCGGTTGGATATACAGGAGGTCTTCTGATGGGGCAGAGTGAGCGCAGTAAGTAGATGCGGTTGGATATACAGGAGGTTTTCTGATGTGGCAGAGAGAGCGCAGTAAGGAGATGCGGTTGGATGTACAGGAGGTCTGATGGGGCAGAGTGAGCGCAGTAAGTAGATGCGGTTGGAGGTACAGGAGGTACTGCTGATGGGGCAGAGTGAGCGCAGTAAGTAGATGCGGTTGGAGGTACTGCTGATGGGGCAGAGTGAGCGCAGTAAGTAGATGCGGTTGGATATACAGGAGGTCTTCTGATGGGGCAGAGTGAGCGCAGTAAGTAGATGCGGTTGGATATACAGGAGGTACTGCTGATGGGGCAGAGTGAGCGCAGTAAGTAGATGCGGTTGGATATACAGGAGGTCTTCTGATGGGGCAGAGTGAGCGCAGTTAGTAGATGCGGTTGGATATACAGGAGGTTTTCTGATGGGGCAGAGTGAGCGCAGTAAGTAGATGCGGTTGGATATACAGGAGGTTTTCTGATGGGGCAGAGTGAGCACAGTAAGTAGATGCGGTTGGATGTACAGGAGGTCTGATGGGGCAGAGTGAGCGCAGTAAGTAGATGCGGTTGGAGGTACAGGAGGTACTGCTGATGGGGCAGAGTGAGCGCAGTAAGTAGATGCGGTTGGAGGTACTGCTGATGGGGCAGAGTGAGCGCAGTAAGTAGATGCGGTTGGATATACAGGAGGTACTGCTGAAGGGGCAGAGTGAGCGCAGTAAGTAGATGCGGTTGGATATACAGAAGGACTTCTGATGGGGCAGAGTGAGCGCAGTAAGTAGATGTGGTTGGAGGTACTGCTGATGGGGCAGAGTGAGCGCAGTAAGTAGATGCGGTTTGAGGTACTGCTGATGGGGCAGAGTGAGCGCAGTAAGTAGATGCGGTTGGATATACAGGAGGTTTTCTGATGGGGCAGAGTGAGCGCAGTAAGTAGATGCAGTTGGAGGTACAGGAGGTACTGGTGATGGGGCAGAGTGAGCGCACTAAGTAGATGCGGTTGGAGGTACTGCTGATGGGGCAGAGTGAGCGCAGTAAGTAGATGCGGTTGGAGGTACTGCTGATGGGGCAGAGTGAGCGCAGTAAGTAGATGCGGTTGGATATACAGGAGGTACTGCTGATGGGGCAGAGTGAGCGCAGTAAGTAGATGCGGTTGGATATACAGGAGGTACTGCTGATGGGGCAGAGTGAGCTCAGTAAGTAGATGCGGTTGGAGGTACAGGAGGTACTGCTGAAGGGGCAGAGTGAGCGCAGTAAGTAGATGTGGTTGGAGGTACTGCTGATGGGGCAGAGTGAGCGCAGTAAGTAGATGCGGTTGGATATACAGGAGGTCTTCTGATGGCGCAGAGTGAGCGCAGTAAGTAGATGCCGTTGGATATACAGGAGGTACTGCTGATGGGGCAGAGTGAGCGCAGTAAGTAGATGCGGTTGGATATACAGGAGGTCTTCTGATGGCGCAGAGTGAGCGCAGTAAGTAGATGCCGTTGGATATACAGGAGGTACTGCTGATGGGGCAGAGTGAGCGCAGTAAGTAGATGCGGTTGGATATACAGGAGGTACTGCTGATGGGGCAGAGTGAGCGCAGTAAGTAGATGCGGTTGGATATACAGGACGTCTTCTGATGGGGCAGAGTGAGCGCAGTAAGTAGATTCGGTTGGATATACAGGAGGTCTTCTGATGTGGCAGAGTGAGCTCAGTAAGTAGATGCGGTTGGATATACAGGAGGTACTGCTGATGGGGCAGGGTGAGCGCAGTAAGTAGATGCGGTTGGATATACAGGAGGTCTTCTGATGGGGCAGAGTGAGCGCAGTAAGTAGGTTCGGTTGGAGGTACAGGAGGTACTACTGATGGGGCAGAGTGAGCGCAGTAAGTAGATGCGGTTGGATGTACAGAAGGTCTTCTGATAGGGCAGAGTGAGCGCAGTAAGTAGATGTGGTTGGAGGTACAGGAGGTCTTCTGATGGGGCAGAGTGAGCTCAGTAAGTAGATGCGGTTGGATATACAGGAGGTCTTCTGATGGGGCAGAGTGAGCGCAGTAAGTAGATGCGGTTGGATATACAGGAGGTTTTCTGATGGGGCAGAGTGAGCGCAGTAAGTAGATGCGGTTGGATATTCAGGAGGTTTTCTGATGGGGCAGAGTGAGCGCAGTAAGTAGATGCGGTTGGATGTACAGAAGGTCTTCTGATAGGGCAGAGTGAGCGCAGTAAGTAGATGTGGTTGGAGGTACAGGAGGTCTTCTGATGGGGCAGAGTGAGCTCAGTAAGTAGATGCGGTTGGATATACAGGAGGTCTTCTGATGGGGCAGAGTGAGCGCAGTAAGTAGATGCGGTTGGATATACAGGAGGTTTTCTGATGGGGCAGAGTGAGCGCAGTAAGTAGATGCGGTTGGATATTCAGGAGGTTTTCTGATGGGGCAGAGTGAGCGCAGTAAGTAGATGCAGTTGGAGGTACAGGAGGTACTGGTGATGGGGCAGAGTGAGCGCAGTAAGTAGATGCGGTTGGAGGTACTGCTGATGGGGCAGAGTGAGCGCAGTAAGTAGATGCGGTTGGAGGTACTGCTGATGGGGCAGAGTGAGCGCAGTAAGTAGATGCGGTTGGATATACAGGAGGTACTGCTGATGGGGCAGAGTGAGCGCAGTAAGTAGATGTGGTTGGAGGTACAGGAGGTACTGCTGAAGGGGCAGAGTGAGCGCAGTAAGTAGATGAGGTTGGATATACAGGAGGTACTGCTGATGGGGCAGAGTGAGCGCAGTAAGTAGATGCGGTTGGATATACAGGAGGTCTTCTGATGGGGCAGAGTGAGCGCAGTAAGTAGATGTGGTTGGAGGTACTGCTGATGGGGCAGAGTGAGCGCAGTAAGTAGATGTGGTTGGAGGTACAGGAGGTACTTCTGATGGGGCAGAGAGAGCTCAGTAAGTAGATGCGGTTGGATATACAGGAGGTACTGCTGATGGGGCAGAGTGAGCGCAGTAAGTAGATGCGGTTGGATATACAGGAGGTCTGATGGGGCAGAGTGACCGCAGTAAGTAGATGCGGTTGGATATACAGGAGGTCTTCTGATGGGGCAGAGTGAGCACAGTAAGTAGATGCGGTTGGATATACAGGAGGTCTTCTGATGGGGCAGAGTGAGCGCAGTAAGTAGATGCGGTTGGAGGTACTGCTGATGGGGCAGAGTGAGCGCAGTAAGTAGATGCAGTTGGATATACAGGAGGTCTTCTGATGGGGCAGAGTGAGCGCAGTAAGTAGATGCGGTTGGATATACAGGAGGTCTTCTGATGGGGCAGAGTGAGCGCAGTAAGTAGATGCGGTTGGATATACAGGAGGTCTTCTGATGGGGCAGAGTGAGCGCAGTAAGTAGATGCGGTTGGATATACAGGAGGTCTTCTGATGGGGCAGAGTGAGCGCAGTAAGTAGATGCGGTTGGATATACAGGAGGTCTTCTGATGGGGCAGAGTGAGCGCAGTAAGTAGATGCGGTTGGATATACAGGAGGTTTTCTGATGGGGCAGAGTGAGCGCAGTAAATAGATGCGGTTGGATGTACAGGAGGTCTGATGGGGCAGAGTGAGCGCAGTAAATAGATGCGGTTGGATGTACAGGAGGTCTGATGGGGCAGAGTGAGCGCAGTAAGGAGATGCGGTTGGAGGTACAGGAGGTACTGCTGATGGGGCAGAGTGAGCGCAGTAAGTAGATGCGGTTGGAGGTACTGCTGATGGGGCAGAGTGAGCGCAGTAAGTAGATGCGGTTGGATATACAGGAGGTACTGCTGATGGGGCAGAGTGAGCGCAGTAAGTAGATGCGGTTGGATATACAGAAGGACTTCTGATGGGGCAGAGTGAGCGCAGTAAGTAGATGTGGTTGGAGGTACTGCTGATGGGGCAGAGTGAGCGCAGTAAGTAGATGCGGTTGGATGTACAGAAGGTCTTCTGATGGGGCAGAGTGGGCGCAGTAAGTAGATGCGGTTGGAGGTACTGCTGATGGGGCAGAGTGAGCGCAGTAAGTAGATGCGGTTGGATATACAGGAGGTACTGCTGATGGGGCAGAGTGAGCGCAGTAAGTAGATGCGGTTGGATATACAGGAGGTCTTCTGATGGGGCAGAGTGAGCGCAGTAAGTAGATGCGGTTGGATATACAGGAGGTCTTCTGATGGGGCAGAGTGAGCGCAGTAAGTAGATGCGGTTGGATATACAGGAGGTACTGCTGATGGGGCAGAGTGAGCGCAGTAAGTAGATGCGGTTGGATATACAGGAGGTCTTCTGATGGGGCAGAGTGAGCGCAGTAAGTAGATGCAGTTGGATATACAGGAGGTCTTCTGATGGGGCAGAGTGAGCGCAGTAAGTAGATGCGGTTGGATATACAGGAGGTCTTCTGATGGGGCAGAGTGAGCGCAGTAAGTAGATGCGGTTGGATATACAGGAGGTCTTCTGATGGGGCAGAGTGAGCGCAGTAAGTAGATGCGGTTGGATGTACAGAAGGTCTTCTGATAGGGCAGAGTGAGCGCAGTAAGTAGATGTGGTTGGAGGTACAGGAGGTCTTCTGATGGGGCAGAGTGAGCTCAGTAAGTAGATGCGGTTGGATATACAGGAGGTCTTCTGATGGGGCAGAGTGAGCGCAGTAAGTAGATGCGGTTGGATGTACAGGAGGTCTGATGGGGCAGAGTGAGCGCAGTAAGTAGATGCGGTTGGATATACAGGAGGTCTTCTGATGGGGCAGAGTGAGCGCAGTAAGTAGATGCGGTTGGATATACAGGAGGTACTGCTGATGGGGCAGAGTGAGCGCAGTAAGTAGATGCGGTTGGATATACAGGAGGTCTTCTGATGGGGCAGAGTGAGCGCAGTAAGTAGATGCGGTTGGATATACAGGAGGTTTTCTGATGGGGCAGAGTGAGCGCAGTAAGTAGATGCGGTTGGATATACAGGAGGTCTTCTGATGGCGCAGAGTGAGCGCAGTAAGTAGATGCCGTTGGATATACAGGAGGTACTGCTGATGGGGCAGAGTGAGCGCAGTAAGTAGATGCGGTTAGATATACAGGAGGTCTTCTGATGGCGCAGAGTGAGCGCAGTAAGTAGATGCCGTTGGATATACAGGAGGTACTGCTGATGGGGCAGAGTGAGCGCAGTTAGTAGATGCGGTTGGATATACAGGAGGTACTGCTGATGGGGCAGAGTGAGCGCAGTAAGTAGATGCGGTTGGATATACAGGACGTCTTCTGATGGGGCAGAGTGAGCGCAGTAAGTAGATTCGGTTGGATATACAGGAGGTCTTCTGATGTGGCAGAGTGAGCTCAGTAAGTAGATGCGGTTGGATATACAGGAGGTACTGCTGATGGGGCAGGGTGAGCGCAGTAAGTAGATGCGGTTGGATATACAGGAGGTCTTCTGATGGGGCAGAGTGAGCGCAGTAAGTAGGTGCGGTTGGAGGTACAGGAGGTACTACTGATGGGGCAGAGTGAGCGCAGTAAGTAGATGCGGTTGGATGTACAGAAGGTCTTCTGATAGGGCAGAGTGAGCGCAGTAAGTAGATGTGGTTGGAGGTACAGGAGGTCTTCTGATGGGGCAGAGTGAGCTCAGTAAGTAGATGCGGTTGGATATACAGGAGGTCTTCTGATGGGGCAGAGTGAGCGCAGTAAGTAGATGCGGTTGGATATACAGGAGGTTTTCTGATGGGGCAGAGTGAGCGCAGTAAGTAGATGCGGTTGGATATACAGGAGGTTTTCTGATGGGGCAGAGTGAGCGCAGTAAGTAGATGCAGTTGGAGGTACAGGAGGTACTGGTGATGGGGCAGAGTGAGCGCAGTAAGTAGATGCGGTTGGAGGTACTGCTGATGGGGCAGAGTGAGCGCAGTAAGTAGATGCGGTTGGAGGTACTGCTGATGGGGCAGAGTGAGCGCAGTAAGTAGATGTGGTTGGATATACAGGAGGTACTGCTGATGGGGCAGAGTGAGCGCAGTAAGTAGATGTGGTTGGAGGTACAGGAGGTACTGCTGAAGGGGCAGAGTGAGCGCAGTAAGTAGATGCGGTTGGATATACAGGAGGTACTGCTGATGGGGCAGAGTGAGCGCAGTAAGTAGATGCGGTTGGATATACAGGAGGTCTTCTGATGGGGCAGAGTGAGCGCAGTAAGTAGATGTGGTTGGAGGTACTGCTGATGGGGCAGAGTGAGCTCAGTAAGTAGATGCGGTTGGATATACAGGAGGTACTGCTGATGGGGCAGAGTGAGCGCAGTAAGTAGATGCGGTTGGATATACAGGAGGTCTGATGGGGCAGAGTGACCGCAGTAAGTAGATGCGGTTGGATATACAGGAGGTCTTCTGATGGGGCAGAGTGAGCACAGTAAGTAGATGCGGTTGGATATACAGGAGGTCTTCTGATGGGGCAGAGTGAGCGCAGTAAGTAGATGCGGTTGGAGGTACTGCTGATGGGGCAGAGTGAGCGCAGTAAGTAGATGCGGTTGCATAAACAGGAGGTACTGCTGATGGGGCAGAGTGACCGCAGTAAGTAGATGCAGTTGGATATACAGGAGTTCTTCTGATGGGGCAGAGTGAGCGCAGTAAGTAGATGCGGTTGGATATACAGGAGGTCTTCTGATGGGGCAGAGTGAGCGCAGTAAGTAGATGCGGTTGGATATACAGGAGGTTTTCTGATGGGGCAGAGTGAGCGCAGTAAGTAGATGCGGTTGGATATACAGGAGGTTTTCTGATGTGGCAGAGAGAGCGCAGTAAGGAGATGCGGTTGGATGTACAGGAGGTCTGATGGGGCAGAGTGAGAGCAGTAAGTAGATGCGGTTGGAGGTACAGGAGGTACTGCTGATGGGGCAGAGTGAGCGCAGTAAGTAGATGCGGTTGGAGGTACTGCTGATGGGGCAGAGTGAGCGCAGTAAGTAGATGCGGTTGGATATACAGGAGGTCTTCTGATGGGGCAGAGTGAGCGCAGTAAGTAGATGCGGTTGGATATACAGGAGGTACTGCTGATGGGGCAGAGTGAGCGCAGTAAGTAGATGCGGTTGGATATACAGGAGGTCTTCTGATGGGGCAGAGTGAGCGCAGTAAGTAGATGCAGTTGGATATACAGGAGGTCTTCTGATGGGGCAGAGTGAGCGCAGTAAGTAGATGCGGTTGGATATACAGGAGGTCTTCTGATGGGGCAGAGTGAGCGCAGTAAGTAGATGCGGTTGGATATACAGGAGGTCTTCTGATGGGGCAGAGTGAGCGCAGTAAGTAGATGCGGTTGGATATACAGGAGGTTTTCTGATGGGGCAGAGTGAGCGCAGTAAATAGATGCGGTTGGATGTACAGGAGGTCTGATGGGGCAGAGTGAGCGCAGTAAGTAGATGCGGTTGGATGTACAGGAGGTCTGATGGGGCAGAGTGAGCGCAGTAAGGAGATGCGGTTGGAGGTACAGGAGGTACTGCTGATGGGGCAGAGTGAGCGCAGAAGTAGATGCGGTTGGAGGTACTGCTGATGGGGCAGAGTGAGCGCAGTAAGTAGATGCGGTTGGATATACAGGAGGTACTGCTGATGGGGCAGAGTGAGCGCAGTAAGTAGATGCGGTTGGATATACAGAAGGACTTCTGATGGGGCAGAGTGAGCGCAGTAAGTAGATGTGGTTGGAGGTACTGCTGATGGGGCAGAGTGAGCGCAGTAAGTAGATGCGGTTGGATGTACAGAAGGTCTTCTGATGGGGCAGAGTGGGCGCAGTAAGTAGATGCGGTTGGAGGTACTGCTGATGGGGCAGAGTGAGCGCAGTAAGTAGATGCGGTTGGATATACAGGAGGTACTGCTGATGGGGCAGAGTGAGCGCAGTAAGTAGATGCGGTTGGATATACAGGAGGTCTTCTGATGGGGCAGAGTGAGCGCAGTAAGTAGATGCGGTTGGATATACAGGAGGTCTTCTGATGGGGCAGAGTGAGCGCAGTAAGTAGATGCGGTTGGATATACAGGAGGTACTGCTGATGGGGCAGAGTGAGCGCAGTAAGTAGATGCGGTTGGATATACAGGAGGTCTTCTGATGGGGCAGAGTGAGCGCAGTAAGTAGATGCGGTTGGATATACAGGAGGTTTTCTGATGGGGCAGAGTGAGCGCAGTAAGTAGATGCGGTTGGATATACAGGAGGTTTTCTGATGTGGCAGAGAGAGCGCAGTAAGGAGATGCGGTTGGATGTACAGGAGGTCTGATGGGGCAGAGTGAGCGCAGTAAGTAGATGCGGTTGGAGGTACAGGAGGTACTGCTGATGGGGCAGAGTGAGCGCAGTAAGTAGATGCGGTTGGAGGTACTGCTGATGGGGCAGAGTGAGCGCAGTAAGTAGATGCGGTTGGATATACAGGAGGTCTTCTGATGGGGCAGAGTGAGCGCAGTAAGTAGATGCGGTTGGATGTACAGAAGGTCTTCTGATAGGGCAGAGTGAGCGCAGTAAG
This sequence comes from Leptodactylus fallax, assembly GCA_947044405.1. NCBI lineage: Eukaryota > Metazoa > Chordata > Amphibia > Anura > Leptodactylidae > Leptodactylus > Leptodactylus fallax. Next base: position 199,489 of record CAMRHE010001129.1, read on the forward strand.
TAGATGTGGTTGGAGGTACAGGAGGTCTTCTGATGGGGCAGAGTGAGCTCAGTAAGTAGATGCGGTTGGATATACAGGAGGTCTTCTGATGGGGCAGAGTGAGCGCAGTAAGTAGATGCGGTTGGATGTACAGGAGGTCTGATGGGGCAGAGTGAGCGCAGTAAGTAGATGCGGTTGGATATACAGGAGGTCTTCTGATGGGGCAGAGTGAGCGCAGTAAGTAGATGCGGTTGGATATACAGGAGGTACTGCTGATGGGGCAGAGTGAGCGCAGTAAGTAGATGCGGTTGGATATACAGGAGGTCTTCTGATGGGGCAGAGTGAGCGCAGTAAGTAGATGCGGTTGGATATACAGGAGGTTTTCTGATGGGGCAGAGTGAGCGCAGTAAGTAGATGCGGTTGGATATACAGGAGGTCTTCTGATGGCGCAGAGTGAGCGCAGTAAGTAGATGCCGTTGGATATACAGGAGGTACTATTGATGGGGCAGAGTGAGCGCAGTAAGTAGATGCGGTTAGATATACAGGAGGTCTTCTGATGGCGCAGAGTGAGCGCAGTAAGTAGATGCCGTTGGATATACAGGAGGTACTGCTGATGGGGCAGAGTGAGCGCAGTTAGTAGATGCGGTTGGATATACAGGAGGTACTGCTGATGGGGCAGAGTGAGCGCAGTAAGTAGATGCGGTTGGATATACAGGACGTCTTCTGATGGGGCAGAGTGAGCGCAGTAAGTAGATTCGGTTGGATATACAGGAGGTCTTCTGATGTGGCAGAGTGAGCTCAGTAAGTAGATGCGGTTGGATATACAGGAGGTACTGCTGATGGGGCAGGGTGAGCGCAGTAAGTAGATGCGGTTGGATATACAGGAGGTCTTCTGATGGGGCAGAGTGAGCGCAGTAAGTAGGTGCGGTTGGAGGTACAGGAGGTACTACTGATGGGGCAGAGTGAGCGCAGTAAGTAGATGCGGTTGGATGTACAGAAGGTCTTCTGATAGGGCAGAGTGAGCGCAGTAAGTAGATGTGGTTGGAGGTACAGGAGGTCTTCTGATGGGGCAGAGTGAGCTCAGTAAGTAGATGCGGTTGGATATACAGGAGGTCTTCTGATGGGGCAGAGTGAGCGCAGTAAGTAGATGCGGTTGGATATACAGGAGGTTTTCTGATGGGGCAGAGTGAGCGCAGTAAGTAGATGCGGTTGGATATACAGGAGGTTTTCTGATGGGGCAGAGTGAGCGCAGTAAGTAGATGCAGTTGGAGGTACAGGAGGTACTGGTGATGGGGCAGAGTGAGCGCAGTAAGTAGATGCGGTTGGAGGTACTGCTGATGGGGCAGAGTGAGCGCAGTAAGTAGATGCGGTTGGAGGTACTGCTGATGGGGCAGAGTGAGCGCAGTAAGTAGATGTGGTTGGATATACAGGAGGTACTGCTGATGGGGCAGAGTGAGCGCAGTAAGTAGATGTGGTTGGAGGTACAGGAGGTACTGCTGAAGGGGCAGAGTGAGCGCAGTAAGTAGAAGCGGTTGGATATACAGGAGGTACTGCTGATGGGGCAGAGTGAGCGCAGTAAGTAGATGCGGTTGGATATACAGGAGGTCTTCTGATGGGGCAGAGTGAGCGCAGTAAGTAGATGTGGTTGGAGGTACTGCTGATGGGGCAGAGTGAGCTCAGTAAGTAGATGCGGTTGGATATACAGGAGGTACTGCTGATGGGGCAGAGTGAGCGCAGTAAGTAGATGCGGTTGGATATACAGGAGGTCTGATGGGGCAGAGTGACCGCAGTAAGTAGATGCGGTTGGATATACAGGAGGTCTGATGGGGCAGAGTGACCGCAGTAAGTAGATGCGGTTGGATATACAGGAGGTCTTCTGATGGGGCAGAGTGAGCACAGTAAGTAGATGCGGTTGGATATACAGGAGGTCTTCTGATGGGGCAGAGTGAGCGCAGTAAGTAGATGCGGTTGGAGGTACTGCTGATGGGGCAGAGTGAGCGCAGTAAGTAGATGCGGTTGCATAAACAGGAGGTACTGCTGATGGGGCAGAGTGACCGCAGTAAGTAGATGCAGTTGGATATACAGGAGTTCTTCTGATGGGGCAGAGTGAGCGCAGTAAGTAGATGCGGTTGGATATACAGGAGGTCTTCTGATGGGGCAGAGTGAGCGCAGTAAGTAGATGCGGTTGGATATACAGGAGGTTTTCTGATGGGGCAGAGTGAGCGCAGTAAATAGATGCGGTTGGATGTACAGGAGGTCTGATGGGGCAGAGTGAGCGCAGTAAGTAGATGCGGTTGGATGTACAGGAGGTCTGATGGGGCAGAGTGAGCGCAGTAAGGAGATGCGGTTGGAGGTACAGGAGGTACTGCTGATGGGGCAGAGTGAGCGCAGTAAGTAGATGCGGTTGGAGGTACTGCTGATGGGGCAGAGTGAGCGCAGTAAGTAGATGCGGTTGGATATACAGGAGGTACTGCTGATGGGGCAGAGTGAGCGCAGTATGTAGATGCGGTTGGATATACAGAAGGACTTCTGATGGGGCAGAGTGAGCGCAGTAAGTAGATGTGGTTGGATGTACAGAAGGTCTTCTGATGGGGCAGAGTGGGCGCAGTAAGTAGATGCGGTTGGAGGTACTGCTGATGGGGCAGAGTGAGCGCAGTAAGTAGATGTGGTTGGATGTACAGGAGGTACTGCTGATGGGGCAGCGTGAGCGCAGTAAGTAGATGCGGTTGGATATACAGGAGGTACTGCTGATGGGGCAGCGTGAGCGCAGTAAGTAGATGTGGTTGGATGTACAGGAGGTACTGCTGATGGGGCAGAGTGAGCGCAGTAAGTAGATGCGGTTGGATATACAGGAGGTACTGCTGATGGGGCAGAGTGAGCGCAGTAAGTAAATGCGGTTGGATGTACAGGATGTACTGCTGATGGGGCAGAGTGAGCGCAGTAAGTAGATGCGGTTGGAGGTACAGGATGTACTACTGATGGGGCAGAGTGAGCGCAGTAAGTAGATGCGGTTGGATATACAGGAGGTACTGCTGATGGGGCAGAGTGAGCGCAGTAAGTGGATGTACAGGAGGTATTGCTGATGGGGCAGAGTGAGCGCAGTAAGTAGATGCGGTTGGATATACAGGAGGTACTGCTGATGGGGCAGAGTGAGCGCAGTAAGTAGATGCGGTTGGATATACAGGAGGTCTTCTGATGGGGCAGAGTGAGCGCAGTAAGTAGATGCGGTTGGATATACAGGAGGTACTGCTGATGGGGCAGAGTGAGCGCATTAAGTAGATGCGGTTGGATATACAGGAGGTTTTCTGATGGGGCAGAGTGAGCGCAGTAAGTAGATGCGGTTGGATATACAGGAGGTTTTCTGATGTGGCAGAGAGAGCGCAGAAGGGCGAGATGCGGTTGGATGTACAGGAGGTTCTGATGGGGCAGAGTGAGCGCAGTAAGTAGATGCGGTTGGAGGTACTGCTGATGGGGCAGAGTGAGCGCAGTAAGTAGATGCGGTTGGATATACAGGAGGTACTGCTGATGGGGCAGAGTGAGCGCAGTAAGTAGATGCGGTTGGATATACAGGAGGTACTTCTGATGGGGCAGAGTGAGCGCAGTAAGTAGATGCGGTTCGGAGGTACTGCTGATGGGGCAGAGTGAGCGCAGTAAGTAGATGCGGTTGGATATACAGGAGGTCTTCTGATGGGGCAGAGTGAGCAGCGGGGAGGACGGTGGGGCGAGTAGAGTAGATGCGGTTGGATATACAGGAGGTACTGCTGATGGGGCAGAGTGAGCGCAGTAAGTAGATGCGGTTGGATATACAGGAGGTCTTCTGATGGGGCAGAGTGAGCGCAGTAAGTAGATGCGGTTGGATATACAGGAGGTACTTCTGATGGGGCAGAGTGAGCGCAGTAAGTAGATGCGGTTGGATATACAGGAGGTACTGCTGATGGGGCAGAGTGAGCGCAGTAAGTAGATGCGGTTGGATATACAGGAGGTACTGCTGATGGGGCAGAGTGAGCGCAGTAAGTAGATGCGGTTGGATATACAGGAGGTCTTCTGATGGGGCAGAGTGAGCGCAGTAAGTAGATGCGGTTGGATATACAGGAGGTACTTCTGATGGGGCAGAGTGAGCGCAGTAAGTAGATGCGGTTGGATATACAGGAGGTACTTCTGATGGGGCAGAGTGAGCGCAGTAAGTAGATGCGGTTGGATGTACAGGAGGTACTGCTGATGGGGCAGAGTGAGCGCAGTAAGTAGATGCGGTTGGAGGTACAGGAGGTACTTCTGATGGGGCAGAGTGAGCGCAGTAAGTAGATGCGGTTGGATATACAGGAGGTACTGCTGATGGGGCAGAGTGAGCGCAGTAAGTAGATGCGGTTGGATGTACAGGAGGTACTGCTGATGGGGCAGAGTGAGCGCAGTAAGTAGATGCGGTTGGATATACAGGAGGTCTTCTGATGGGGCAGAGTGAGCGCAGTAAGTAGATGCGGTTGGATATACAGGAGGTACTGCTGATGGGGCAGAGTGAGCGCAGTAAGTAGATGCGGTTGGATATACAGGAGGTCTTCTGATGGGGCAGAGTGAGCGCAGTAAGTAGATGCGGTTGGATATACAGGAGGTTTTCTGATGGGGCAGAGTGAGCGCAGTAAGTAGATGCGGTTGGATATACAGGAGGTACTTCTGATGGGGCAGAGTGAGCGCAGTAAGTAGATGCGGTTGGATATACAGGAGGTACTGCTGATGGGGCAGAGTGAGCGCAGTAAGTAGATGCGGTTGGATATACAGGAGGTACTTCTGATGGGGCAGAGTGAGCGCAGTAAGTAGATGCGGTTGGATATACAGGAGGTACTGCTGATGGGGCAGAGTGAGCGCAGTAAGTAGATGCGGTTGGATATACAGGAGGTACTGCTGATGGGGCAGAGTGAGCGCAGTAAGTAGATGCGGTTGGATATACAGGAGGTCTTCTGATGGGGCAGAGTGAGCGCAGTAAGTAGATTCGGTTGGATATACAGGAGGTCTTCTGATGTGGCAGAGTGAGCGCAGTAAGTAGATGCGGTTGGATATACAGGAGGTACTGCTGATGGGGCAGAGTGAGCGCAGTAAGTAGATGCGGTTGGATATACAGGAGGTCTTCTGATGGGGCAGAGTGAGCGCAGTAAGTAGGTGCGGTTGGAGGTACAGGAGGTACTACTGATGGGGCAGAGTGAGCGCAGTAAGTAGATGCGGTTGGATGTACAGGAGGTCTTCTGATGGGGCAGAGTGAGCGCAGTAAGTAGATGCGGTTGGATGTACAGGAGGTCTTCTGATGGGGCAGAGTGAGCGCAGTAAGTAGATGCGGTTGGATATACAGGAGGTCTTCTGATGGGGCAGAGTGAGCGCAGTAAGTAGATGCGGTTGGATATACAGGAGGTTTTCTGATGGGGCAGAGTGAGCGCAGTAAGTAGATGCGGTTGGATATACAGGAGGTTTTCTGATGGGGCAGAGTGAGCGCAGTAAGTAGATGCGGTTGGAGGTACAGGAGGTACTGGTGATGGGGCAGAGTGAGCGCAGTAAGTAGATGCGGTTAAGGAGGTACTGCTGATGGGGCAGAGTGAGCGCAGTAAGTAGATGCGGTTGGAGGTACTGCTGATGGGGCAGAGTGAGCGCAGTAAGTAGATGCGGTTGGATATACAGGAGGTACTGCTGATGGGGCAGAGTGAGCGCAGTAAGTAGATGTGGTTGGATGTACAGGAGGTACTGCTGATGGGGCAGAGTGAGCGCAGTAAGTAGATGCGGTTGGATATACAGGAGGTACTGCTGATGGGGCAGAGTGAGCGCAGTAAGTAGATGCGGTTGGATATACAGGAGGTACTTCTGATGGGGCAGAGTGAGCGCAGTAAGTAGATGTGGTTGGAGGTACTGCTGATGGGGCAGAGTGAGCTCAGTAAGTAGATGCGGTTGGATATACAGGAGGTACTGCTGATGGGGCAGAGTGAGCGCAGTAAGTAGATGCGGTTGGATATACAGGAGGTCTCTGATGGGGCAGAGTGAGCGCAGTAAGTAGATGCGGTTGGATATACAGGAGGTCTTCTGATGGGGCAGAGTGAGCACAGTAAGTAGATGCGGTTGGATATACAGGAGGTCTTCTGATGGGGCAGAGTGAGCGCAGTAAGTAGATGCGGTTGGAGGTACTGCTGATGGGGCAGAGTGAGCGCAGTAAGTAGATGCGGTTGCATAAACAGGAGGTACTGCTGATGGGGCAGAGTGAGCGCAGTAAGTAGATGCAGTTGGATATACAGGAGGTTCTTCTGATGGGGCAGAGTGAGCGCAGTAAGTAGATGCGGTTGGATATACAGGAGGTCTTCTGATGGGGCAGAGTGAGCGCAGTAAGTAGATGCGGTTGGATATACAGGAGGTTTTCTGATGGGGCAGAGTGAGCGCAGTAAGTAGATGCGGTTGGATATACAGGAGGTTTTCTGATGGGGCAGAGGAGAGCGCAGTAAGGAGATGCGGTTGGATGTACAGGAGGTCTGATGGGGCATCAGGAGGCAGTGAGGTAGATGCGGTTGGAGGTACAGGAGGTACTGCTGATGGGGCAGAGTGAGCGCAGTAAGTAGATGCGGTTGGAGGTACTGCTGATGGGGCAGAGTGAGCGCAGTAAGTAGATGCGGTTGGATATACAGGAGGTCTTCTGATGGGGCAGAGTGAGCGCAGTAAGTAGATGCGGTTGGATATACAGGAGGTACTGCTGATGGGGCAGAGTGAGCGCAGTAAGTAGATGCGGTTGGATATACAGGAGGTCTTCTGATGGGGCAGAGTGAGCGCAGTAAGTAGATGCGGTTGGATATACAGGAGGTCTGCTGATGGGGCAGAGTGAGCGCAGTAAGTAGATGCGGTTGGATATACAGGAGGTACTGCTGATGGGGCAGAGTGAGCGCAGTAAGTAGATGCGGTTGGATATACAGGAGGTCTTCTGATGGGGCAGAGTGAGCGCAGTAAGTAGATGCGGTTGGATATACAGGAGGTTTTCTGATGGGGCAGAGTGAGCGCAGTAAATAGATGCGGTTGGATGTACAGGAGGTACTGCTGATGGGGCAGAGTGAGCGCAGTAAGTAGATGCGGTTGGATGTACAGGAGGTACTGCTGATGGGGCAGAGTGAGCGCAGTAAGTAGATGCGGTTGGATGTACAGGAGGTACTGCTGATGGGGCAGAGTGAGCGCAGTAAGTAGATGCGGTTGGATATACAGGAGGTACTGCTGATGGGGCAGAGTGAGCGCAGTAAGTAGATGCGGTTGGATATACAGGAGGTACTTCTGATGGGGCAGAGTGAGCGCAGTAAGTAGATGTGGTTGGAGGTACTGCTGATGGGGCAGAGTGAGCGCAGTAAGTAGATGCGGTTGGATATACAGGAGGTCTTCTGATGGGGCAGAGTGGGCGCAGTAAGTAGATGCGGTTGGAGGTACAGGAGGTACTGCTGATGGGGCAGAGTGAGCGCAGTAACGGGGAGTAGATGCGGTTGGATATACAGGAGGTACTGCTGATGGGGCAGAGTGAGCGCAGTAAGTAGATGCGGTTGGATATACAGGAGGTCTTCTGATGGGGCAGAGTGAGCGCAGTAAGTAGATGCGGTTGGATATACAGGAGGTCTTCTGATGGGGCAGAGTGAGCGCAGTAAGTAGATGCGGTTGGATATACAGGAGGTACTGCTGATGGGGCAGAGTGAGCGCAGTGAGTAGATGCGGTTGGATATACAGGAGGTCTTCTGATGGGGCAGAGTGAGCGCAGTAAGTAGATGCGGTTGGATATACAGGAGGTCTTCTGATGGGGCAGAGTGAGCGCAGTAAGTAGATGCGGTTGGATATACAGGAGGTACTGCTGATGTGGCAGAGTGAGCGCAGTAAGGAGATGCGGTTGGATGT
>CAMRHE010001130.1:0-160000 GCA_947044405.1 Leptodactylus fallax
ATTATATACAGGATATACCCAGGTTATACCGGCTGTACATGTATAATTATATACAGGAGATACCCAGGTTATACCAGATGTACATATATAATTATATACAGGAGACACCCAGGTTATACCGGCTGTACATATATAATTATATACAGGAGATACCCAGGTTATACCGGCTGTACATGTATAATTATATACAGGAGATACTCAGGTTATACCAGCTGTACATATATAATTATATACAGGAGACACCCAGGTTATACCGGCTGTACATATATAATTATATACAGGAGATCCCCAGGTTATACCGGCTGTACATATATAATTATATACAGGAGATACCCAGGTTATACCAGCTGTACATATATAATTATATACAGGAGATACCCAGGTTATACCAGCTGTACATATATAATTATATACAGGAGATACCCGGGTTATACCATCTGCACATATACAGTGGGTATGGAAAGTATTCAGACCTATTTAAATTTTTCACTCTTTCTTTCATTGCAGCCATTTGCTAAAAGCAAAAAAGTTCCTTTTATTCCTCATTAATGTACACTCCGCTCCCCATCTTGTCAGAAAAAAAACAGAAATGTAGATATTTCTGTAAATTTATTAAAAAATAAAAACTGAAATCTCCCATGGCCATAAGTATTCGGAGCCTTTGCTGTGACCCTCATATATAACTCACCTGCTGTCCATTTCCTTCTGATCCTCCTTGAGATGGTTCTACTCCTTCATTGGAGTCCATCTGTGTTTAATTTAACTGATTGGACTTGATTAGGAAAGGCGCACACCTGTCTATATAAGACCTCACAGCTCACACGGCATGTCACCTGCATGGAGAGCTCCTTTGACCGCATGTTTTCTTCACAGCAAAATCTTCCAAATGCAAGCTCTGCACCTCAAATCAACTCCAGGCCTTGTATCTGCTTAATAGAGAATGACATAAGGAAGGAATTGCCCAAAACAGCCACTTGAGTCAGTTGTCCAATTACTTTTGGTCCCTTTAAAAACAGGGTGGCGCATGTTATTGAGCTGAAACTCCGAAACCCTTCATCCAATTGTAATGTGGATCCCCTTAAATGAAAGCTGAAAGTCTGGACTTTATGTCCATTATATAACTAGAACCTGAATATGTTTCAGTAAACAGGTAAAAAAAACTAAATTTGTGTCAGTGTCCAAATATATACAGGTATGGACCCAACTGTATATATAACATTATGCCCAGGTTATACCAGCTGTGCGTATATACAGTATATATATATATCTACAGTCATGGCTGTAGGTGTTGGCACCCCTGAAATTTTTCAAGAAAATGAAATATTTCTCCTAGAAAATTCTTACAATTCTGCAGGTTTTCTTATACTCAGATTTATTTCCTTTGTGTATTAGAACAACAAAAAAAACTGAGAAAAAAAGCCAAAAATGATAAAATTCACATAAAACTCCAAAAATGAGTCAGACAATATTCCCGGCGCCCTCAACTTAATATTTGGTTGCCATCCCTTTGGAAACAATCCCTGAACTCAATGTCTTCCTACACCCATGCACAAGCTTCTTCCACCGCTCAGGTAGTATTTTGGGCCCCTCTTCTTGCGCAGACGGCTCCCGGGCTCCCATATTTGGGGGGCGCCTTCTCCTCTCCTCCAGTAATTGTAAGATCTCTTCACAGGTGTCCAATGGGTTTTACAACCCCAATTCCAATGAAGTTGGGACTTTGTGTAAAACATAAATAAAAACAGAATACGATGATTTGCAAATCCTTTTCAGCCTCTATTCAATAGAATCCACTACAAAGACAAGAGATTTAATGTTCAAACAGATAAACTTTTTTTTGTTTTTTTTTTTGGAAATATTCACTCATTTTGAATTTGGTGCCTGCAACACGTTCCAAAAAAGCTGGGACAGGGGTAACAAGAGACTGGGCCCGGGTCCTGTTTCCCGCTGTGTGACATCACCTTTCCTTTTAACAACACTCAATAAGCATTTGGGAACTGAGGACACAAATTGTTGGAGCTTTGTAGCTGGAATTCTTTCCCATTCTTGCTTGATGTACAACTTCAGTTGCTCCTCAGTCCGGGGTCTCCGTTGTCGTATTTTGCTCTTCATAATGTGCCAAACATTTTCGATGGGAGACAGGTGTGGACTGCAGGCAGGCCGGTCTAGTACCCGCACTCTATTACTACGAAGCTGCGATGTTGTAACACCTGCAGAATGTGCCTGGCATTGTCTTACTGAAATAAGCAGGGACGTCCCTGAATGAGACGTTGCTCCAAAACCTGTCTGTGCCTTTCAGCATTAATTGTGCCTTCACAGATGTGCAAGTTACCCATGTCATGGGCACTAACACCCCCCATACCATCAGAGATGTGCCATGTACACTAACACCCCCCCATACCATCAGAGATGTGCCATGTACACTAACACCCCCCAATACCATCAGAGATGTGCCATGTACACTAACACCCCCCATACCATCAGAGATGTGCCATGTACACTAACACCCCCCACCACAGAGAGGCATGGGATAACACCCCCCATACCATCAGAGATGTGCCATGGACACTAACACCCCCCATACCATCAGAGATGTGCCATGGGCACTACACCCCCCCCTCGGATGTACACTAACACCCCCATACCATCAGAGATGTGCCATGTACACTAGCACACACCCCCCATACCATCAGAGATGTGCCATGTACACTAACACCCCCCAATACCATCAGAGATATGCCATGGGCACTAACACCCCCCATACCATCAGAGATGTGCCATGTACACTAACACCCCCCATACCATCAGAGATGTGCCATGTACACTAACACCCCCCATACCATCAGAGATGTGCCATGTACACTAACACCCCCCCAATACCATCAGAGATGTGCCATGGGCACTCCCACACACACCCCCCATACCATCAGAGATGTGCCATGGGCACTAACACCCCCCATACCATCAGAGATGTGCCATGTACACTAACACCCCCCATACCATCAGAGATGTGCCATGGGCACTAACACCCCCCCATACCATCAGAGATGTGCCATGTACACTAACACCCCCCAATACCATCAGAGATGTGCCATGTACACACCCTGGTCAACACTCCCCCATACCATCAGAGATGTGCCATGGGCACTAACACCCCCCATACCATCAGAGATGTGCCATGTGCACTAACACCCCCCCATACCATCAGAGATGTGCCATGGGCACTAACAACCCCCAATACCATCAGAGATGTGCCATGGGCAGTAACACCCCCCCATACCACCAGAGATGTGCCATGGGCATTAACACCCCCCCATACCATCAGAGATGTGCCATGGGCACTAACACCCCCCATACCACCAGAGATGTGCCATGTGCATTAACACCCCCCATACCATCAGAGATGTGCCATGTACACTAACACCCCCCAATACCATCAGAGATGTGCCATGTACACTAACACCCCCCCATACCATCAGAGATGTGCCATGGGGCCCCTAACACCCCCCATACCATCAGAGATGTACCATGTGCACTAACACACCCCCATACCATCAGAGATGTGCCATGTGCACTAACACCCCCCCATACCATCAGAGATGTGTCATGGGCACTAACACACCCCCCATACCATCAGAGATGTGCCATGTGCACTAACACACCCCCATACCATCAGAGATGTGCCATGGGCACTAACACCCCCCCATACCATCAGAGATGTGCCATGTACACTAACACCCCCCAATACCATCAGAGATGTGCCATGTACACTAACACTCCCCCATACCATCAGAGATGTGCCATGGGCACTAACACCCCCCATACCATCAGAGATGTGCCATGTGCACTAACACCCCCCCATACCATCAGAGATGTGCCATGGGCACTAACAACCCCCAATACCATCAGAGATGTGCCATGGGCAGTAACACCCCCCCATACCACCAGAGATGTGCCATGGGCATTAACACCCCCCCATACCATCAGAGATGTGCCATGGGCACTAACACCCCCCCATACCATCAGAGATGTGCCATGGGCACTAACACCCCCCCATACCACCAGAGATGTGCCATGGGCATTAACACCCCCCCATACCATCAGAGATGTGCCATGGGCACTAACACCCCCCCCATACCATCAGAGATGTGTCATGGGCACTAACACACCCCCATACCATCAGAGATCCTGGCTTTTGAACTTTGCACTGATAACAACCCTGGACAGTCCTTTTCCTCTTTGGCTCGGAGGACACGACGTCCATGATTTCCATAAACAATATGAACTGGTCAGACCACAGGACACTTTCCCACTTTGCGTCAGTCCATTTCAGATGAGCTCGGGCCCAGAGAAGCCGGTGGCGTTTCTGGGTGTTGCTGATATACGGCTTTCGCTTTGCATGGTAGAGCTTTAACTTGCACTTGTAGATGTAGCGACGACCTGTGTTCACTGACAATGGATTTCTGACATGTTCCTGAGCCCATGTAACGGTAATATCTGTTACACAATGTCGGTTTTTAGTGCAGTGTCGTCTGAGGGATCGAAGGTCACGGCATTCAGTGTTGGTTTTCGGCCTTGCCGCTTACTTGCAGAGATTTGTCCGGATTCTCTGAATCTTTTGATGATATTATGGACTGTAGAAGATGAAATTCCGAAATTTCTTGCAATTATACTAAGAGAAACCTTATCCTTAAACTGTTGGACTATTTGCTCACGCAGTTGGTCACAAAGTGGTGAAACTCGCCCCATCCTTGCTTGTGAAGGACTGAGCCTTTCGGGGAGGCTCCCTTTATACCCAATCATGACACTCACAGGTACCCAATTAACCTCTGGAAGGCTCCAAACAGGTGTTTTTTGAGCAATCCTCAACTTTCCCTGTCTTTTCTTGCCCCTGTCCCATCTTTTTTGGAACGTGTTGCAGACATCAAAATCAAAATGAGTGAATATTTGCAAAAAAACAATAAAGTGTATTTGTTTGAACATTAAATCTCTTGTCTTTGTAGTGTATTCAATTGAATAGAGGCTGAAAAGGATTTGTAAATCTTCGTATTCTGTTTTTATTTATGTTTTACACAAAGTCCCAACTTCATTGGAATTGGGGTTGCAGATCCGGACTCTTTGCGGCCACTTCAGGACTCTCCAGCTTTGTTTCCATCCATTTCTGGGGGGTTTTGTGAAGTATATTTGGGGTCATTGTCCAGCTGGAAGACCCAGTACCTAGGACACACACCCAGCTTTCTGACACTGGGCCCTACATTGAGACCCAAAATCCTTTGGTAATCTTCAGATTTCATGATGTCTTGCACAAATAGCTCTGTCTTGGTCTCCTCTGTCCACAAGACGCTTCCCAGAAGGATTTTGGCTTCCTCCTCTACATTTTGGCTTTTTTCTGTCTCTGTGTCAGCAGTGGGGTCCTCCTGGGTCTCCTGACAGATAGGTGGCGCTGACACTGACGCTCCCTGAGCCTGCAGGACAGCTTTGATGTCTCTGGTACTTGATCGGGGCTGCTCATCCACCATATCTGGACTATCCTGCATTACAACCTTTCAACATTTCTTCTCTTCCGCCCATGTCCAGGGAGATTAGATACAGGGCCATGGGGTGTAAAGTTCTGGAATATGTTGTGCACCGTGGACAAAGGAACATCCAGATCTCTGGAGATGGACTTGTAGCCTTGAGATTGTAGATATTTTTCCACACTTTTGGTTCTCAGCTCCTCAGACTCTTCTTCTACTCTTTCTGTTCTCCATGCTTAGTGTGGCACACACTTTGTATCCTTTGTATCTGGTGTCAGGTGTGACTTTTAGATTGCCCACACCTGTTACTTGCCACAGGGGAGTTTGAACAAGCATCACAGACTGGAAGCCAAGTTATTTACCCACAATTCTGAAAAGGTAGCAACAATTGTGTCCGGCTCATTTTTGGAGTTTTGTGTGAAATTATGTCCAATTTGCCTTTTTTTCTCAGTTTTTTGTCTTGTTCCAATACACACAAAGGAAATAAACCTGAGTATAACAAAACAGGTGTAATCAATAATTTTCTGAGAGAAATAATTCATTTTCTGGAAACATTTCAGGAGTGCCAACACTTATGGCAATGACTGTGTGTGTGTGTGTGTTATATATATATATATATATATATATATATATATATATACATATAATTATATATAACATATAACCTGAGCATATAATTTGCCCAGGATATATCAGCTATATATATAATTATGCTCAGGTTATACCAGCTGTATATATAATTATGCTCAGGTTATATCAGCTGTATATATAATTATGCCCAGGTTATAGCAGCTGTATATATAATTATGCTTAGATTATAGCAGCTGTATATATAATTATGCTCAGGTTATATCAGCTGCATATATAATTATGCCCAGGTTATAGCAGCTGTATATATAATTATGCTCAGGTTATATCAGCTGTATATATAATTATGCTTGTTATATCAGCTGTATATATAATCATGCTTATGTTATATCAGCTGTATATATAATTATGCTCAGGTTATACCAGCTGTATATATAATTAGGCTCAGGTTATATCAGCTGTATATATAATTATGCTCATGTTATATCAGCTGTATATATAATTATGCTTGGTATATCAGCTGTATATATAATTATGCCTAGGTTATAGCAGCTGTATATATAATTATGCTTAGATTATAGCAGCTGTATATATAATTATGCTCAGGTTATATCAGCTGTATATATAATTATGCTCAGGTTATATCAGCTGTATATATAATTATGCTCAGGTTATATCAGCTGTATATATAATTATGCCCAGGTTATATCAGCTGTATATATAATTATGCTCAGGTTATATCAGCTGTATATATAATTATGCTCAGGTTATATCAGCTGTATATATAATTATGCTCAGGTTATATCAGCTGTATATATAATTATGCTCAGGTTATACCAGCTGTATATATAATTATGCTCAGGTTATACCAGCTGTATATATAATTATGCTCAGGTTATACCAGCTGTATATATAATTATGCCCAGGTTATATCAGCTGCATATATAATTATGCTCAGGTTATATCAGCTGTATATATAATTATGCCCAGGTTATACCAGCTGTATATATAATTATGCTCAGGTTATATCAGCTGTATATATAATTATGCTCAGGTTATATCAGCAGTATATATAATTATGCCCAGGTTATACCAGCTGTATATATAATTATGCTTAGATTATAGCAGCTGTATATATAATTATGCTAAGGTTCTATCAGCTGTATATATAATTATGCCCAGGTTATACCAGCTGTATATATAATTATGCCCAGGTTATACCAGCTGTATATATAATTATGCTCATGTTATATCAGCTGTATATATAATTATGCTCATGTTATATCAGCTGTATATATAATTATGCTTATGTTATACCAGCTGTATATATAATTATGCCCAGGTTATACCAGCTGTATATATAATTATGCTCATGTTATATCAGCTGTATATATAATTATGCTTATGTTATACCAGCTGTATATATAATTATGCCCAGGTTATACCAGCTGTATATATAATTATGCCCAGTTTATATCAGCTGTATATATAATTATGCTTATGTTATACCAGCTGTATATATAATTATGTTCAGGTTATACCAGCTGTGTAATTATGCCCAGGTTATACCAGCTGTATATATAATTATGCTCAGGTTATATCAGCTGTATATATAATTATGCTTATGTTATACCAGCTGTATATATAATTATGCTCATGTTATATCAGCTGTATATATAATTATGCTCATGTTATATCAGCTGTATATATAATTATGCTCAGGTTATACCAGCTGTATATATAATTATGCTCAGGTTATATCAGCTGTATATATAATTATGCTCAGGTTATATCAGCTGTATATATAATTATGCTCAGGTTATACCAGTTGTATATATAATTATACCTAGGTTATATCAGCTGTATATATAATTATGCTCAGGTTATATCAGCTGTATATATAATTATGCTCAGGTTATACCAGTTGTATATATAATTATACCTAGGTTATACCAGTTGTATATATAATTATACCTAGGTTATATCAGCTGTATATATAATTATGCTCAGGTTATATCAGTTGTATATATAATTATGCTTGTTATATCAGCTGTATATATAATTATGCTTAGATTATAGCAGCTGTATATATAATTATGCTCAGGTTATATCAGCTGTATATATAATTATGCTTATATTATAGCAGCTGTATATATAATTATGCTCATGTTATATCAGCAGTATATATAATTATGCCCAGATTATATCAGCTGTATATATAATTATGCTCAGGTTATACCAGCTGTATATATAATTATGCCCAGGTTATACCAGCTGTATATATAATTATGCTCAGGTTATATCAGCTGTATATATAATTAGGCTCAGGTTATACCAGCTGTATATATATAATTATGCTCAGGTTATACCAGCTGTATATATAATTATGCTCATGTTATATCAGCAGTATATATAATTATGCCCAGGTTATAGCAGCTGTATATATAATTATGCTTAGATTATACCAGCTGTATATATAATTATGCTCAGGTTATATCAGCTGTATATATTATTATGCCCAGGTTATAGCAGCTGTATATATAATTATGCTCAGGTTATACCAGCTGTACATATAATTATGCTCATGTTATACCAGCAGTATGTATAATTATGCCCAGGTTATACCAGCTGTATAAATAATTACCAGGTTTACCAGCTGTATATATAATTATGCCCAGGATCCTTATACCAGCTGTATATATAATTATGCTCAGGTTATACCAGCTGTATATATAATTATGCCCAGGTTATAGCAGCTGTATATATAATTATGCCCAGGTTATAGCAGCTGTATATATAATTATGCCCAGGTTATTCCAGCTGTATATATAATTATGCCCAGGTTATATCAGCTGTATATATAATTATGCTCAGGTTATACCAGCTGTATATATAATTATGCTCAGGTTATACCAGCTGTATATATAATTATGCCCAGGTTATATCAGCTGCATATATAATTATGCTCAGGTTATATCAGCTGTATATATAATTATGCCCAGGTTATACCAGCTGTATATATAATTATGCTCAGGTTATACCGGTTGGTCTCTGCAGTGTGTTGCTGTTATTATAGTGCTGATCATTGTGCTTATATCCTCGGGTTTTCATCTCGCTGGGACTATGTAGCGCTCATATATTGTGGTGGAGGCGACGGTGATGACGGGCAATATTTCGGAGTCATTTCTTTCTATAGACCCTTCATCCCTCAGTCTCGGCTCTATCAGATTCTCACCCCGGGACTTGATCTCTCAATAATGATATTTCCCATTCAGAGTCTTCGCTCAGGTTTACAAATGTTCCTTGTTCTGATAACAAAATAATAATCTAAAAAGTAATAACCCCCTCCCCCGAGCGGTAATGTAACAGTATGTGCTAAAGAATGAATATGTGTGTATCGCTAACACCTCGCCGAATGGTGCATAAATCACCAGCTAATATCAGCCTCACAATGCCACCACAAGGTTATACAAGGAAGCCAGCAGAGGAATGATCTCACCCTCCGCACCAACACGGACTAAAACTCTCAGCTATCCACAGATTAATATCAAATGAAAGAGGGTCCTTCAACTAACTCTACAGAAAGTATCAGCGCCGCCATTCTACACCTCTATACAATGTACGTTACACCGTATACAATGTATCTCATGTATACAGACAGTCCAAATCACTGGGGTCATAGAAGCAATGAGCGCACCCCAGATCACAAACAAGTGGTTATCACAGGTGTGGTGCACAGAAGGATGGGTCTGGTCTACATAAACATTGGGTAAGGTGGGCTCTAGTGTACAGAAGAGATGGGTGAGGAAGGGTCCAGCCCAGAGAAGAGTTGGGTGAGTAGGGGTCTGGTCCACAGAAGAGTTAGGTAAGAAGAGGTGTGGTCCACAGAAGAGTTAGGTAAGGAGAGGTGTGGTCCACAGAAGAGTTAGGTAAGGAGAGGTGTGGTCCACAGAAGAGTTAGGTAAGGTGAGGTGTGGTCAACAGAAGAGTTAGGTAAGGTGAGGTGTGGTGTGGTCCACAGAAGAGTTAGGTTAGGAGAGGTGTGGTCCACAGAAGAGTTAGGTAAGGAGAGGTGTGGTCCACAGAAGAGTTAGGTAAGGAGAGGTGTGGTCCACAGAAGAGTTAGGTAAGAAGAGGTGTGGTCCACAGAAGAGTTAGGTAAGGTGAGGTGTGGTCCACAGAAGAGTTAGGTAAGGTGAGGTGTGGTCCACAGAAGAGTTAGGTAAGGAGAGGTGTGGTCCACAGAAGAGTTAGGTAAGGAGAGGTGTGGTCCACAGAAGAGTTAGGTAAGGGAGGTGTGGTCCACAGAAGAGTTAGGTAAGGAGAGGTGTGGTCCACAGAAGAGTTAGGTAAGGAGAGGTGTGGTCCACAGAAGAGTTAGGTAAGGTGAGGTGTGGTCAACAGAAGAGTTAGGTAAGGTGAGGTGTGGTGTGGTCCACAGAAGAGTTAGGTTAGGAGAGGTGTGGTCCACAGAAGAGTTAGGTAAGGAGAGGTGTGGTCCACAGAAGAGTTAGGTAAGGAGAGGTGTGGTCCACAGAAGAGTTAGGTAAGAAGAGGTGTGGTCCACAGAAGAGTTAGGTAAGGTGAGGTGTGGTCCACAGAAGAGTTAGGTAAGGTGAGGTGTGGTCCACAGAAGAGTTAGGTAAGGAGAGGTGTGGTCCACAGAACAGTTAGGTAAGGAGAGGTGTGGTCCACAGAAGAGTTAGGTAAGGAGAGGTGTGGTCCACAGAAGAGTTAGGTAAGGAGAGGTGTGGTCCACAGAAAAGCTAGGTAAGGAAAGGTGTGGTCCACAGAAGAGTTAGGTAAGAAGAGGTGTGGTCCACAGAAGAGTTAGGTAAGAAGAGGTGTGGTCCACAGAAGAGTTAGGTAAGGTGAGGTGTGGTCCACAGAAGAGTTAGGTAAGGTGAAGTGTGGTCCACAGAAGAGTTAAGTAAGGTGATGTGTGGTCCACAGAAGAGTTAGGTAAGGGGAGGTGTGGCCCACAGAAGAGTTAGGTAAGGAGAGGTGTGGTCCACAGAAGAGTTAGGTAAGGAGAGGTGTGGTCCACAGAAGAGTTAGGTAAGGAGAGGTGTGGTCCACAGAAGAGTTAGGTAAGGGAGGTGTGGTCCACAGAAGAGTTAGGTAAGGAGAGGTGTGGTCCACAGAAGAGTTAGGTAAGGTGAGGTCCGACACACAGAAGAGTTAGGTAAGGAGAGGTGTGGTCCACAGAAGAGTTAGGTAAGGGGAGGTCTGGTCCACAGAAGAGTTAGGTAAGGGGAGGTGTGGTCCACAGAAGAGTTAGGTAAGGTGAGGTGTGGTCCACAGAAGAGTTAGGTAAGGAGAGGTGTGGTCCACAGAAGAGTTAGGTAAGGTGAGGTGTGGTCCACAGAAGAGTTAGGTAAGGTGAGGTGTGGTCCACAGAAGAGTTAGGTAAGGTGAGGTGTGGTCCACAGAAGAGTTAGGTAAGGAGAGGTGTGGTCCACAGAAGAGTTAGGTAAGGTGAGGTGTGGTCCACAGAAGAGTTAGGTAAGGAGAGGTGTGGTCCACAGAAGAGTTAGGTAAGGTGAGGTCCGACCCACAGAAGAGTTAGGTAAGGAGAGGTGTGGTCCACAGAAGAGTTAGGTAAGGAGAGGTTCGACCCACAGAAGAGTTAGGTAAGGAGAGGTGTGGTCCACAGAAGAGTTAGGTAAGGTGAGGTGTGGTCCACAGAAGAGTTAGGTAAGGAGAGGTCCGGCCCACAGAAGAGTTAAAGGGGTTGTCCGGGATAACTGGAAATTCCTACACTAATCTAAACACCCTCCCCCCGCCTACTTTCTAAATAACACAATTTATCAAAAATGTATATCTACCCATATCCCTGGGGCAGTCATGTGACCGCCTCAGGGTCAGTTGATGGTTATCTGGTGACGATCCGTTTCCCCATTTCCGGAAACGGACCGTCACTACTACTCCCCCCCCATCCACTCCATTATAATTATGTGACTTCCTTCCAGTCTTCCTCATGCGAGGCGGTTCCTCCCTCCTTTCCGACTGTCGGCGAGCACAATAGTCCCAGCGCCGCTCTGTGCTCTGCAGCCAATAATCCACCTCTACTGCGCAGGTGTGCGAGCAGCTCCCATACCTGCGCAGTAGAGGTGGATCGTCGGCTGCAAAGCACAGATCAGTGCTGGGAGAAGAGCACGCGTCGGCAGTCAGAAGAGGGAAGAGCCGCCCCACATGAGGAAGACTGGAAGGAAGTCACATAAGTATAAGAAGAAGGAAGGGTCTGTACTATCTAAAAAGTATAGAAGGAGGAAGGATCTGTACTATATACAAAATATAGAAGGAGGAAGGATCTGTATTGTCTACAAGACAAAAAAGGAGGAAGGATCTGTACTAACTACCAGACAAGAAGGGGGAAGGATCTGTACTATCTACAAAGTATAGAAGGAGGAAGGATCTGTATTGTCTACAAGACAAAAAGGAGGAAGGATCTGTACTAACTACCAGACAAGAAGGAGGAAGGATCTGTACTATCTACAAAGTATAGAAGGAGGAAGGATCTGTATTGTCTACAAGACAAGAAGGAGGAGGAAGGATCTGTATTAACTACCAGACAAGAAGGGGGAAGGATCTGTACTATCTACAAGACAAGAAGGAGGAAGGATCTGTACTATCTACAAAGTATAGAAGGAGGAAGGATCTGTACTATCTACAAAGTATAGAAGGAGGAAGGATCTGTACTGTCTACAAGACAAAAAGGAGGAGGGATCTGTACTAACTACCAGACAAGAAGGAGGAAGGATCTGTACTATCTACAAAGTATAGAAGGAGGAAGGATCTGTACTATCTACAAGACAAGAAGGAGGAGGAAGGATCTGTACTATCTACAAGACAAGAAGGAGGAGGAAGGATCTGTACTATCTACAAGACAAGGAGGAGGAAGGATCTGTATTATCTACAAAGTATAAAAGGAGGAAGGATCTGTACTGTCTACAAAGTATAGAAGGAGGAAGGATCTGTACTATCTACAAGACAAGGAGGAGGCAGGATCTGTACTATCTACAGCAAGTATAGAAGGAGGAAGGATCTGTACTATCTACAAGACAAGGAGGAGGCAGGATCTGTACTATCTACAAAGTATAGAAGGAGGAAGGATCTGTACTATCTACAAGACAAGAAGGAGGAGGAAGGATCTGTACTATCTACAAGACAAGGAGAAGGAGGAAGGATCTGTACTATCTACAAGACAAGGAGGAGGAGGAAGGATCTGTACTATCTACAAAGTATAGTAGGAGGAAGGATCTGTACTATCTACAAGACAAGAAGAAGGAGGAAGGATCTGTACTATCTACAAGACAAGAAGAAGGAGGAAGGATCTGTACTATCTACAAGACAAGGAGGAGGAAGGATCTGTACTATCTACAAAGTATAAAAGGAGGAAGGATCTGTACTGTCTACAAGACAAGAAGAAGGAGGAAGGATCTGTACTATCTACAAGACAAGAAGAAGGAGGAAGGATCTGTACTATCTACAAGACAAGGAGGAGGAAGGATCTGTACTATCTACAAAGTATAAAAGGAGGAAGGATCTGTACTGTCTACAAAGTATAGAAGGAGGAAGGATCTGTACTATCTACAAAGTATAAGGAGGAGGAAGGATCTGTACTGTCTACAAAGTATAGAAGGAGGAAGGATCTGTACTATCTACAAAGTATAGAAGGAGGAAGGATCTGTACTATCTACAGCAAGTATAGAAGGAGGAAGGATCTGTACTATCTACAAGACAAGGAGGAGGAAGGATCTGTGCTATCTACAAGACAAGGAGGAGGAAGGATCTGTGCTATCTACAAAGACAAGGAGGAGGAAGGATCTGTACTATCTACAAGACAAGGAGGAGGAGGAAGGATCTGTACTATCTACAAGACAAGGAGGAGGTCTTACTTCTACAAATAGGAGGAAGGATCTGTACTATCTACAAAGTATAAAAGGAGGAAGGATCTGTACTGTCTACAAAGTATAGAAGGAGGAAGGATCTGTACTATCTACAAGACAAGGAGGAGGAAGGATCTGTGCTATCTACAAGACAAGGAGGAGGAAGGATCTGTGCTATCTACAAGACAAGGAGGAGGAAGGATCTGTGCTATCTACAAGACAAGAAGGAGGAGGAAGGATCTGTACTATCTACAAGACAAGGAGGAGGAGGAAGGATCTGTACTATCTACAAAGTATAGAAGGAGGAAGGATCTGTACTATCTACAAGACAAGGAGGAGGAGGAAGGATCTGTACTATCTACAAAGTATAGAAGGAGGAAGGATCTGTACTATCTACAAGACAAGAAGGAGGAAGAATCTGTACTATCTACAAGACAAGAAGAAGGAGGAAGGATCTGTACTATCTACAAAGACAAGAAGGAGGAAGGATCTGTACTATCTACAAAGTATATAAGGAGGAAGGATCTGTACTGTCTACAAGACAAGAAGGAGGAGGAAGGATCTGTACTATCTACAAAGTATATAAGGAGGAAGGATCTGTACTGTCTACAAGACAAGGAGGAGGAAGGATCTGTACTGTCTACAAAGTATCTACCCTCTATGTAACTGCCCCAAGTGTGTAAAAATAAACCTGATACTCATCTAACTCTGATCCCCCAAGGAGGAGCCTCCGCTGCTCACTGCAGAGCACCAGGACCTCTGCGTTCTGGCTCAGGACAATGATGTCATCGTGCAGCAGGATGCAGACGTCTTAGGGCAGCTCGTAGGCCGCAGGCCTGTAGTGGCTTGTGCCTTACGAGCTACAGTCATGGCCAAAAGTTTTGAGAATGACACAAATATTCTATTTTCACATGATCTGCTGCCCTCTGGTTTTTATGTGTGTTTGTCAGATGTTTTTATCACATACAGAAATAGAATTGCATTCATATTATGAGTAACAGAAGCTTATATTGACAGTTAGAATGAGTTAATGCAGCAAGTCAATATTTGCAGTGTTGACCCTTCTTCTTCAGGACCTCTGCAATTCTCCCTGGCATGCTCTCAATCAACTTCTGGACCAAATCCTGACTGATAGCAGTCCATTCTTGCAGAATCAATGCTTTCATTTTGTCTGAATTTGTTGGTTTTTGTTTGTCCACCCGTCTCTTGATGATTGACCACAAGTTCTCAATGGGATTAAGATCTGGGGAGTTTCCAGGCCATGGACCCAAAATCTCTATGTTTTGTTCCCTGAGCCATTTAGTTATCACCTTTGCTTTATGGCAAGGTGCTCCATCATGCTGGAAAAGGCATTGTTGAGCGCCAAACTGCTCTTGGACGGTTGGGAGAAGTTGCTCTTGGAGGACATTCTGGTACCATTCTTTATTCATGGCAAGACTGTGAGAGAGCCGATTCCCTTGGCTGAGAAGCAACCCCACACATGAATGCTTTCAGGATGCTTTACAGTTGGCATGAGACAAGACTGGTGGTAGCGCTCACCTCTTCTTCTCCGAATAAGCTGTTTTCCAGATGTTCCAAACAATGGAAAAGGGGATTCATCAGAGAAAATGACTTTCCCCCAGTCCTCAGCAGTCCACTCCCTGTACCTTTTGCAGAATATCAGTCTGTCCCTGATGTTTTTTCTGGAGAGAAGTGGCTTCTTTGCTGCCCTCCTTGAGACCAGGCCTTGCTCCAAGAGTCTCCGCCTCACAGTGCGTGCAGATGCACTCACACCTGCCTGCTGCCATTCCTCAGCAAGCTCTGCACTGCTGGTAGCCCCATCCCGCAGCTGAAACACTTTTAAGAGACGGTCCTGCCGCTTGCTGGTCTTTCTTGGGCGCCCTGGAGCCTTTCTGGCACCAATGGAACCTCTCTCCTTGAAGTTCTTGATGATGCGATAGATTGTTGACTGAGGTGCAATCTTTCTAGCTGCAATACTCTTCCCAGTTAGGCCATTTTTGTGCAGTGCAATGATGACTGCACGTGTTTCTTTAGGGATAACCATGGTTAACAGAAGAGAAACAATGATGGCAAGCACCAGCCTCCTTTTAAAGTGTCCAGTGGTGTCATTCTTACTTAATCATGACAGATTGATCTCCAGCCCTGTCCTCATCAACACCCACACCTGTGTTAATGGAGCAATCACTGAAACGATGTTAGGTGGTCCTTTTAAGGCAGGGCTGAAATGATGTTGAAATGTGTTTTGGGGGATAAAGTTCATTTTCTAGGCAAATATTGACTTTGCAAGTAATTGCTGTTAAGCTGATCACTCTTTATAACATTCTGGAGTATATGCAAATTGCCATTAGAAAAACTGAAGCAGTAGACTTTGTAAAAATTAATATTTGTATCATTCTCAAAACTTTTGGCCATGACTGTACAATGCCTCGCGAAAGTATTCGGCCCCCTTGAACTTTTCAACCTTTTGCCACATTTCAGGCTTCAAACATAAGGATAGAAAATTTAAATTTTTTGGTGAAGAATCAACAACAAGTGGGACACAATCGTGAAGTGGAACGAAATTTATTGGTTATTTTAAACTTTTGTAAAAAATTAAAAACTGAAAAGTGGGGCGTGCAATATTATTCGGCCCCTTTACTTTCAGTGCAGCAAACTCAGTCCAGAAGTTCAGTGAGGATCTCTGAATGATCCAATGTTGTCCTAAATGACTGATGATGATAAATATAATCCACCTGTGTGTACAAGTCTCCGTATAAATGCACCTGCTCTGTGATAGGCTCAGGGTTCTGTTTAAAGCGCAGAGAGCATCATGAAGACCAAGGAACACACCAGGCAGGTCCGTGATACTGTTGTGGAGAAGTTTAAAGCCGGATTTGGATACAAAAAGATTTCCCAAACTTTAAACATCCCAAGGAGCACTGTGCAAGCGATCATATTGAAATGGAAGGAGTATCAGACCACTGCAAATCTTCCAAGACCCGGCCGTCCCTCTAAACTTTCATCTCAAACAAGGAAAAGACTGATCAGAGATGCAGCCAAGAGGCCCATGATCACTCTGGATGAACTGCAGAGATCTACAGCTGAGGTGGGAGAGTCTGTCCATAGGACAACAATCAGTCGTACACTGCACAAATCTGGCCTTTATGGAAGAGTGGCAAGAAGAAAGCCATTTCTCAAAGAGATCCATAAAAAGCCACCTGGGAGACACCAAACATGTGGGAGAAGGTGCTCTGCTCAGATGGAACCAAAATCCAACTTTTTGGCCACAATGCAAAACGATATGTTTGGCTTAAAAGCAACCCAGCTCATCCCCCTGAACACACCATCCCCACTGTCACACATGGTGGGGGCAGCATCATGGTTTGGGCCTGCTTTTCTTCAGCAGGGACAGGGAAGATGGTTACAATTGATGGGAAGATGGATGGAGCCAAATACAGGACCATTCTGGAAGAAAACCTGTTGGAGTCTGCAAAAGACCTGAGACTGGGACGGAGATTTATCTTCCAACAAGACAATGATCCCAAACATAAAGCCAAATCTACAATGGAATGGTTCCCAAATAAACGTATCCAGGTGTTAGAATGGCCAAGTCAAAGTCCAGACCTGAATCCAATGGAGAATCTGTGGAAAGAGCTGAAAACTGCTGCTCACAAACGCTCTCCATCCAACCTCACTGAGCTCCAGCTGTTTTCCAAGGAAGAATGGGCAAGAACTCATAGAGACAACCCCAAGCGACTTGTAGCTGTAATCGCAGCAAAAGGGGGCGCTACAAAGTATTAACTTAAGGGGGCGAATAATATTGCACGCCCCACTTTTCAGTTATTTATTTTTTACAAAAGTTTAAAATATCCAATAAATTTCGTTCCACTTCACGATTGTGTCCCACTTGTTGTTGATTCTTCACCAAAAAATTAAAATTTTCTATCCTTATGTTTGAAGCCTGAAATGTGGCAAAAGGTTGAAAAGTTCAAGGGGGCCGAATACTTTCGCAAGGCACTTTATATTATATATTGTACTATATTATATTAGTGTAAATATTATGTATTATGATCAGGGAGGGGCAGTGATCGGGGGCAGTGATGGGGGGGCAGTGATCGGGGGGCAGTGATGGGGGGCAGTGATCGGGGGGCAGTGATGGGGGGAAGTGATGGGGGGCAGTGATCGGGGTCAGTGATGGGGGGCAGTGATTGGGGGCAGTGATCGGGGTCAGTGATGGGGGGCAGTGATCGGGGGCAGTGATGGGGGGCAGTGATGGGGGGGCAGTGATCAGTGTGGAAATGATGGAGGGCAGAGATGGGCGGCAGTGATCGGGAACAGTGATCGGGGCCAGTGATGGGGCAGTGATGGAGGGCAGTGATGGGGGGGCAGTGATCAGTGGGGCAATGATGGGGGGCAGTGATGGGGGGGAAGTGATTGGGGGAAGTGATGGGGGTCAGTGATCGGGGCAGTGATGGGGGGCAGTGATGGGGGGCAGTGATGGGGGCTGTGATGGGGGGCAGTGATCAGTGTGGAAATTATGGAGGGCAGTGATGGGTGGCAGTGATCGGGAACAGTGATCGGGGCCAGTGATGGGGCAGTGATGGAGGGCAGTGATGGGGGGGCAGTGATCAGTGGGGCAATGATGGGGGCAGTGATGGGGGGCAGTGATTGGGGGGCAGTGATCAGGGGGCAGTGATGGGGGGCAGTGATGGGGAACAATGATCGGGGGACAGAGATGGGGAACAGTGATCGGGGGGCAGTGATCAGTGGGGAAATGATGGGGGGCAGTGATGGGGAACAATGATCGGGGGACAGAGATGGGGAACAGTGATCAGGAGGCAGTGATCGGGGGGCAGTGATCAGTGGAGAAATGATGGAGGGCAGTGATGGGGAACAGTGATCGGGGCAGTGATGGGGGGCATTGATGGGGGGCAGTGATGGGGGGGCAGTGATGTGGGGCAGTGATCGGGGTCAGTGATCGGGGAGCAGTGATCGGGGCAGTGATGGGGAGGCAGTGATGGGGGGCAGTGATCAGTGGGGCAGTGATCAGGAGGCAGTGATGGGGGGCAGTGATCGGGGGGCAGTGATGGGGGGCAGTGATAGGGGGGCAGTGATGGGGGGCAGTGATCAGGGGAGGGGATCAGAGCAGTGATGGGGGGCAGTGATCGGGGGCAGTGATGCGGGGGCAGTGATCAGGGGAAGTGATGGGGGGCAGTGATGGGGCAGTGATGGGGGCAGTGATTGGGGCAGTGATGGGGGGCTGTGATCGGGGGCAGTGATCAGTGGGGCAATGATGGGGGGCAGTGATCGGAGGGGGCCGGGATCAGAATATGTTTGAACACTTTGGCTGGATATTAGAATTTTTTTTCATTGATTTTTTACGTCACCAACTCCCAAATCCATAACTTTTCTATTTTTCCATCCATGGAGCTGTAGGAGGGCAG
This sequence comes from Leptodactylus fallax, assembly GCA_947044405.1. Lineage (NCBI taxonomy): Eukaryota > Metazoa > Chordata > Amphibia > Anura > Leptodactylidae > Leptodactylus > Leptodactylus fallax. The sequence continues at coordinate 19,417 of CAMRHE010001130.1, forward strand.
GCGGGGATTGGGGTGGCAGGGCCGGGGGGTATGTTGGTCAGGTTGTAGTTTTTACCCCCTTTATATGCATTTATTGTATTCTTTGACTCTTTCAGCTTTTAATAGTGTAATAGATAACAGGAGCAATTCCACCATCCGCCTCTTTTGTGCCGCCTGCAGCGCGGTTTATACAATGTGTGTTTTTAGTCCAGGAGTCGTTGCGATTGTGGCGATATAATAGATCTTATATTATATTGTTTTATAATGGCCGGGCTGCTCCATCCTCTGATTCTTCTACCTAATGTATTCCAATAGACCAGTGTAAATATAGCTATTAGCCCCCGCTCTGGCAGGCCTGGGGGTCTTTCTCAGGCCTCTCACTGCCAAGGGACCACCAGCACCCCCGGACCTTGCTTAGTCACTATAGGAGCCCCAGGGGTGAGGCTAGTCTCTCTGCTGCCCCCCCCCCCAGGAAAGGTGCTGCCCCCCACAAAAAAAAAAAGATACCCAACACGGTAATCTTTGGTTACGTTATGGCCCTCCCCCTAATTAGGACACGCCCCCATTGGCAGATCAAAAAATCCCCTTATTTGGCTCCCATACAATACATGACCCCCTTTTTCCGCTCCTGCTTTGATGCCAGGGTCATTTGTGATAGACTCAGCAGACTAACAAGGTTACATCATCAAAACTACCACAATGCACTGCTCAGCAGATTTCTGAAGGCAGCTCTGGATGTGACTGGAGTATATATGACATGATGTAAATTACTATTTGTAAACGTAACTATGAGAAGTTCCTCATCCCTGGGGGTATAACCCAGGATCACACACGGCTCACCATGAAATCTCAGGAGCACTAGAAGGACACGACAGCTCCTTAATACCATTAATCGACCGACTATTGAATAATAATAAATTCATTCCATAAAAATCTGAGCCGTAAAGAAGCTTCTGCCGTACAGTACGTGCCGCCTATTAGTAACAATGACATCATCAAGGACAAGAAGTTGTCAGTGGTGAGAAAAGAACTGCCTGTCTTGTATGTGCAAAGAGATGACCGCAATACTCTATAGTAATGGATCTTATAGACAATAAGAAAGGAAATTACTAAGTGCATTGTATAGATACATTACTTATCCTGTATTATACTCCAGAGCTGCGCTCACTATTCTGCTGGTGCAGTCACTGTGTACATACATTACATTACTTATCCTGTACTGATCCTGAGTTACATCCTGTATTATACTCCCACCGAGCTGCGCTCACTATTCTGCTGGTACAGTCACTGTGTACATACATTACATTACTTATCCTGTATTATACTCCAGAGCAGCGCTCACTATTCTGCTGGTACAGTCACTGTGTACATACATTACATTACTTATCCTGTACTGATCCTGAGTTATATCCTGTATTATACTCCAGAGCTGCACTCACTATTCTGCTGGTACAGTCACTGTGTACATACATTACATTACTTTTCCTGTACTGATCCTGAGTTACATCCTGTATTATACTCCAGAGCTGTGCTCACTATTCTGCTGGTACAGTCACTGTGTACATACATTACATTACTTATCCTGTATTATACTCCAGAGCTGCATTCACTATTCTGCTGGCGCAGTCACTGTGTACATACATTACATTACTTATCCTGTACTGATCCTGAGTTACATCCTGTATTATACTCCAGAGCTGCACTCACTATTCTGCTGGTGCAGTCACTGTGTACATACATTACATTACTTATCCTGTATTATACTCCAGAGCTGCACTCACTATTCTGCTGGTACAGTCACTGTGTACATACATTACATTACTTATCCTGTATTATACTCCAGAGCTGCACTCACTATTCCGCTGGTGCAGTCACTGTGTACATACATTACATTACTTATCCTGTACTGATCCTGAGTTACATCCTGTATTATACTCCAGAGCTGCGCTCACTATTCTGCTGGTACAGTCACTGTGTACATACATTACATTACTTATCCTGTATTATACTCCAGAGCTGCGCTCACTATTCTGCTGGTGCAGTCACTGTGTACATACATTACATTACTTATCCTGTACTGATCCTGAGTTACATCCTGTATTATACACCAGAGCTGCGCTCACTATTCTGCTGGTACAGTCACTGTGTACATAAATTACATTACTTATCCTGTACTGATCCTGAGTTACATCCTGTATTATACTCCAGAGCTGCGCTCACTATTCTGCTGGTGCAGTCACTGTGTACATACATTACATTACTTATCCTGTACTGATCCTGAGTTACATCCTGTATTATACTCCAGAGCTGCACTCACTATTCTGCTGGTGCAGTCACTGTGTACATACATTACATTACTTATCCTGTACTGATCCTGAGTTACATCCTGTATTATACTCCAGAGCTGCGCTCACTATTCTGCTGGTACAGTCACTGTGTACATACATTACATTACTTATCCTGTACTGATCCTGAGTTACATCCTGTATTATACTCCAGAGCTGCGCTCACTATTCTGCTGGTGCAGTCACTGTGTACATACATTATATTACTTATCCTGTATTATACTCCAGAGCTGCGCTCACTATTCTGCTGGTATAGTCACTGTGTACATACATTACATTACTTATCCTGTACTGATCCTGAGTTACATCCTGTATTATACTCCAGAGCTGCGCTCACTATTCTGCTGGTGCAGTCACTGTGTACATACATTACATTACTTATCCTGTACTGATCCTGAGTTATATCCTGTATTATACTCCAGAGCTGTGCTCACTATTCTGCTGGTACAGTCACTGTGTACATACAAGGTTCCAGTACTGTTTTGTTTCCCTGCCCTATAGAGGTGAATGGAGAGCGCTGTTCTTGAGTAACTTTTCCCATTCACTTCTTGCAGGGTTTCTTGTCTCGCCGCCTCCTCTGTTGGGGGTCATCCTCTGTAATTGCACATTATATGACTATAACATCCCTCCAGTTTCCATCTCTCATACTCGGCCTCGGGGTGCAGTGATGGAGGAATAATCGCATCAGAGGCGGCGGTGTCTCGTCTCTCCCGACATCCACTGATAATGGGACATTTCCCTGCATCTGATTTGTGTAATTCTAGTTCTGTTCCAGGTTTCTCCTACCAGGCAGAACAGATCAGGACTTGATTTCCATTTTGTTATTCATTCAGTCAGCCAAGACGTCTTCCTCGGCTCCGGTCTGTGCCAGGACACTTCTCCCGGCGGTGTCTCCATCTGCTGCACCGTTCGCCTTCAGTAATGAATGTTCTGTGCAGCCGACCCCGACCTGGCCATTATTGTCTATGCTATGGACCCGGCCTGGCGGGGCGTGATATACATGATCCCCATATAATACTGCACATACAAGCAAATCCCAGGTCTTATACTCTTACATCCAGAGCTGTATTTGCTATTCTGTTGCTTTCCTGTTAAAGCTCGATGCGAGGGACTCTTCATAATGCTCAATCTGCTTGTGTGTATTGTTACAGATGTAAGAGAAGGTTTCCAGTCACTGACAGTAAGAAGAGGAGAACGTCTAGAACATGTAGAAGTGACCGATGATCAGGCGGTGACTACAATGTGACAAATAACGTTCTTCCGCACTTCCAGGTTCCTTCTTTCTCCTTTTCTTACTGTGTCCCTTCTATCTGTCTCCCACATTTATTCCTTCCATGTCCTTTTACTCCTTAAAGGGATTGTCTAGGACTATGATACTGAATCCACTTCCTCTTCTCAGTTAGCGACATCATATCTGTTGGTCACATGGCCACACTACATTTGAATGGGGCTGAGCTGCAGCATGGCCATGTATCATAGTCCTTCCTTCTGTGTTTCCTTTATTCCTTCCCTTCCCCTCTTTTCTTTCCTTCATTTAATTTTTTTTTTTCATTTTTCCTTCCTTCTTCTGTCTGTCCTTCCTCACTTCCAGGTTCCTTCCTTCTCCCTTTCTTACTGTGTCTCTTCTATCTTCCTCCCTCATTCCTTCCTGCCTTCCAAGTTTTTTCCTGTTTACAGTGCCTTGGAAAAGTCTTCATACCCTTTGAACTTTTGTCACATTTTGTCACTTTAGAACCACAAACTTAAAGGGGTTGTCCGGGATAAACTAAAAACTTAACACTAAGCTAAACCCCCTCCCCCTCCTAACTTCTAATTTACTCCCTTAAAAAAAAATTTATATTTACTCATATCCCTGGGGCAGTCATGTGTCCGCCCCAGGCACATTTTCTGATTTCCCAGTGACGTTCCGTTTCCGTTTCCAGAAACAGAACTTAGACAATACTCCCCCCCCCCCCCCCCTCGTCCCCATCATACTCACCTGTCTTCATGTCCTCTTCTTCTGCTCAGCGTCACTTCCATCAGGGGAGCCGCTGCCTCTGCAATAGAACACCAGCAGAAGTGAATAAGAGAAGCAGCGGGACTTCCACTCATGCGCAATAGAATAGCTCTATTGTGCAGGCGCCGGCAGAAGAGGAGACAGCGGCACAGAAGAAAGTGATCTCCAGGACAAGAAGACAGGTAAGTATGATGTGGTGGGGAGGGGATTGCACAACTGAGTTAGTTAGGTAGGTAGAGTTAGTAGTCCGTGGGCTAGCTAGGGAAATGGGGGGTGAGGGAGGGGGAGGGAGTGAGAGGGGGGATCTGAGTGAACAGCAATGCATCATGGTAGTTGTAGGCTAAGACAGCAGGAAGCTACACCATATAAACAAATGCAGAGGATGCCAGGAGCTCCCAGAGAAACCCAGAAATCACTCAAAACACTGCTAAATGCATATGAGTGCCCTTATTAAGCCATTAATAACACTAACAGACCTTTTCTAAAAATATTTCTTTTGGACAGAAAATCCCTTTAAATGTATGTTCTTGAGATTTTCAGAGATAACCAACACAAAGTAGCAGAAGGAAGGAAAATGATATAATGTCAAAATATTAATCCAATAAAAAAGTTTGACGTGCAAAAGTCTTCAGCCCCCTGTACTCTGATACCCCTAAATATAATCCAGTGCACACAATTACCTTCAGAAGTCACTTAATGAGTTAATAGAGTCCGGCTGGGTGTGATGTAGTCTCAGTATAAATACAGAGAGAGAGAACAAACTGCATCATGAAGACCAAGGAACTGACCAGACAGCTCAGAGAGAAAGTTGTGGAGAAGTGTAAAGCAGGGATAGGTTATAGAAACATATCCCAAGGAGCGCTGCTCAATCCATCATCCAAAAATGGAAAAAGTATTCTACAACTGCAAACCTACCAAGACATGGCCGTCCACCTAAACTAACAGATCACTGAGCAAGGAGAGCGCTGGTCAGAGAAGCAGCCGAGAGGCCCCTGGTCACTGTGGAGGAGCTGCAGAAATCCTCAGGTACAGGGAGAATCTGTCCACAGGACAACTAGAAGTCACTGCGCACCCCACAAATCTGCCAATCTATATGGAGGAGCGGCAAGAAGGAAACCATTGCTGTAAGAAAGACATAAGAAGTGGCGTCTGCAGTTTATGGCCACAAGTCATATAGGGGACACCAGCAAACACGTGGGAGAAGGTGCTCTGCTCAGAGGAGACCAAAGGGGAACTTCATGGCCTAAATGCAAAGTAACCCTGCTCATCCCCCTGAGCACCCCGTCATCCCCACTGTGACACATAGGGGGCAGCATCATGCTGGGGGGACAGGGAAGCTGCTCAGAGGGGATGGCAAGATGGAGGGAGCTAAATACAGGCCAATCCTGGAAGAAAACCTGAGACTGGAGGCTGCAAAAGAGACTGGGAAGGAGATTCCAGAAAGACAATGACCCTAAACCTCCGGCCCGAGCTCAGGGGAAGGTTTAGATGACAGAATATTCTGGGGTTAGAACGGCCCAGTCACAGTCCAGACCCAAATCCCATTGAGCATCTGTGGCAAGACATGAGAATTACTGATCACAGACGCTCCATCCAATCTGGCTGCAAAGAAGAAGAAGGGGCAGAAATCTCATCTCTAGATGTGCAAAGCTGGAAGAGACCGAGCCCAAAAGACTTGGAGCTGGAATTGTGGCCAAAGGAGACTCTACAAAGTATTGCTATAGGGGGCTGAAGACTTTTGCACGTCACACTTATCATTTTCCTTCCACTTCACAATTATCTGATACTTTGTGTTGTTATCACTGAAAATCTCAAGAAAATACATTTAAGTTTGTGGTTGTGACAAAATGTGACAAAGTTCAAGGGTGTGAAGACTTTTGCAAAGCACTGTAACTTCCTTACTTTTGTGTTCTTTACTTTCCTCCTTTCTTTCTTTTTTCCTTCCTCCCCTTCCTTCTTTTGTCTTTCCCTTTCCTTCGTTCTGTATTTCCTTCTATACTTTGTTACTCCATTTTCCTTCTTTTGTCTCTTCCTTTTCCTTCTTTCTTTCTTTCTTTCTTTCTTTCTTTCTTTCTTTCTTTCTTTCTTTCTTTCTTTCTTTCTTTCCTTCTTTGTCTCTTCCTTTTCCTTTCTTCTTTCCTTCCCTTTTTCTTTCCCCTTTCTTCCTGGCCTCTTTTTTTTCCTTTAGTGTCAAACACATTAAGAGAAATTTCCTTTCATTAGGACACATCCTTCAGGGCAGCCCTGGGGTATTAAGGGGTTAAACACCCACCCCTCCAGCTCAGTGCCGGGCTGGGGTCTCACATATGGCGAGCGCCGCTCCTGGCACTGACTCCTTACAGGCTGCAGGATAAGATCCGGGATTTTAATTAGTTTTCTACGTCAGTGGAAATTTAGTTATATAACCTGGAAAACGTCCACGAAGCAGAAACTCGAATAATCCTGAGACCTGAGGGATACCGAGGAGGGCGAGGACGGGCAACGCCAAGTGTACAGGGCAACCTGGGTGACAGCCGTGTACTGGGGGTTCTAAACTGGGAACCAGTATATAATGTAATGTCCTAACAGATATACGATGGAGCACGCTATACTAGCAGGCAGATTATCGTATACAGGATCAGTAGTCAGGTGACCAGTACACAATGCACGGGGGATGGGCTCAGAGTGCACTGATCACGTTTTGCTTCGCACACTTCACCCTACGTGTCTATGTCCTGCAGCGTTTGCGTTACTTTGACATCTGCGCCCCTCTTACATTGTGGCCATTGGAAACAATAAACCTGATGAGATTAAATCTCTGACTAATCAATTTCCTGTGAATTGTAGAAAATGTAGAAAAACATCAAGAAAAAGTCTGAAAAGTTAATTCAGCTTCAGAGCCTCACACATTGTGATCCATTACCCCCTAGTGGTGAAAGCTGCTCACTACAGGAACAATCCTGACTCTGGGTCCTGGAAAAAGACCTCAGGATAGAGCCGAACCCTCCACCATAGAGACACCACAGTAGTTATATTCTTGTACATAGGAGTAGTATTATAGTAGTTATATTCTTGTGCATAGGAGCAGTATTATAGTAGTTATATTCTTGTACATAGGAGCAGTATTATAGTAGTTATATTCTTGTACATAGGAGTAGTATTATAGTAGTTATATTCTTGTGCATAGGAGCAGTATTATAGTAGTTATATTCTTGTACATAGGAGCAGTATTATAGTAGTTATATTCTTGTACATAGGAGCAGTATTATAGTAGTTATATTCTTATACATAGGAGCAGTATTATAGTAGTTATATTCTTGTACATAGGAGCAGTATTATAGTAGTTATATTCTTGTACAGAGGAGGTAGTATTATAGTAGTTATATTCTTGTACATAGGAGTAGTATTATAGTAGTTATATTCTTGTACATAGGAGCAGTATTATAGTAGTTATATTCTTGTACATAGGAGTAGTATTATAGTAGTTATATTCTTGTACATAAGGGGTAGTATTATAGTAGTTATATTCTTGTACATAGGAGCAGTATTATAGTAGTTATATTCTTGTACATAGGAGCAGTATTATAGTAGTTATATTCTTGTACATAGGGGTAGTATTATAGTAGTTATATTCTTGTACATAGGAGCAGTATTATAGTAGTTATATTCTTGTACATAGGGGTAGTGTTATAGTAGTTATATTCTTGTACATAGGAGCAGTATTATAGTAGTTATATTCTTGTACATAGGAGTAGTATTATAGTAGTTATATTCTTGTACATAGGAATAGTATTATAGTTGTTATATTCTTGTACATAGGGGGTAGTATTATAGTAGTTATATTCTTGTACATAGGAGGTAGTATTATAGTAGTTATATTCTTGTACATAGGAGCAGTATTATAGTAGTTATATTCTTGTACATAGGAGCAGTATTATAGTAGTTATATTCTTGTACATAGGAGTAGTATTATAGTAGTTATATTCTTGTACATAGGAGCAGTATTATAGTAGTTATATTCTTGTACATAGGAGCGGTATTTTAGTAGTTATATTCTTGTACATAGGAGCAGTATTATAGTAGTTATATTCTTGTACATAGGAGGTAGTATTATAGTAGTTATATTCTTGTACATAGGAGCAGTATTATAGTAGTTATATTCTTGTACATAGGAGCGGTATTTTAGTAGTTATATTCTTGTACATAGGGGTAGTATTATAGTAGTTATATTCTTGTACATAGGGAGCAGTATTATAGTAGTTATATTCTTGTACATAGGAGCAGTATTATAGTAGTTATATTCTTGTACATAGGAGCAGTATAATAGTAGTTATATTCTTGTACATAGGAGTAGTATTATAGTAGTTATATTCTTGTACATAGGAGCAGTATTATAGTAGTTATATTCTTGTACATAGGAGCAGTATTATAGTAGTTATATTCTTGTACATAGGAGTAGTATTATAGTAGTTATATTCTTGTACATAGGAGCAGTATTATAGTAGTTATATTCTTGTACATAGGAGGTAGTATTATAGTAGTTATATTCTTGTACATAGGAGTAGTATAATAGTAGTTATATTCTTGTACATAGGAGCAGTATTATAGTAGTTATATTCTTGTACATAGGAGTAGTATTATAGTAGTTATATTCTTGTACATAGGAGCAGTATTATAGTAGTTATATTCTTGTACATAGGAGGCAGTATTATAGTAGTTATATTCTTGCACATAGGAGCAGTATTATAGTAGTTATATTCTTGTACATAGGAGTGGTATTTTAGTAGTTATATTCTTGTACATAGGAGCGGTATTTTAGTAGTTATATTCTTGTACATAGGAGCAGTATTATAGTAGTTATATTCTTGTACATAGGAGTAGTATTATAGTAGTTATATTCTTGTACATAGGAGGTAGTATTATAGTAGTTATATTCTTGTACATAGGAGCGGTATTTTAGTAGTTATATTCTTGTACATAGGAGCAGTATTATAGTAGTTATATTCTTGTACATAGGAGGTAGTATTATAGTAGTTATATTCTTGTACATAGGAGCAGTATTATAGTAGTTATATTCTTGTACATAGGAGCGGTATTTTAGTAGTTATATTCTTGTACATAGGGGTAGTATTATAGTAGTTATATTCTTGTACATAGGGAGCAGTATTATAGTAGTTATATTCTTGTACATAGGAGCAGTATTATAGTAGTTATATTCTTGTACATAGGAGCAGTATTATAGTAGTTATATTCTTGTACATAGGAGCAGTATTATAGTAGTTATATTCTTGTACATAGGAGGCAGTATTATAGTAGTTATATTCTTGTACATAGGAGCGGTATTTTAGTAGTTATATTCTTGTACATAGGAGCGGTATTATAGTAGTTATATTCTTGTACATAGGAGTAGTATTATAGTAGTTATATTCTTGTACATAGGAGCAGTATTATAGTAGTTATATTCTTGTACATAGGAGCAGTATTATAGTAGTTATATTCTTGTACATAGGAGTAGTATTATAGTAGTTATATTCTTGTACATAGGAGCAGTATTATAGTAGTTATATTCTTGTACATAGGAGGTAGTATTATAGTAATTATATTCTTGTACATAGGAGCAGTATTATAGTAGTTATATTCTTGTACATAGGAGCAGTATTATAGTAGTTATATTCTTGTACATAGGAGTAGTATTATAGTAGTTATATTCTTGTACATAGGAGCAGTATTATAGTAGTTATATTCTTGTACATAGGAGGTAGTATTATAGTAGTTATATTCTTGTACATAGGAGCAGTATTATAGTAGTTATATTCTTGTACATAGGAGCAGTATTATAGTAGTTATATTCTTGTACATAGGAGTAGTATTATAGTAGTTATATTCTTGTACATAGGAGCAGTATTATAGTAGTTATATTCTTGTACAAAGGAGCAGTATTATAGTAGTTATATTCTTGTACATAGGAGCAGTATTATAGTAGTTATATTCTTGTACATAGGAGTAGTATTATAGTAGTTATATTCTTGTACATAGGAGTAGTATTATAGTAGTTATATTCTTGTACATAGGAGCAGTATTATAGTAGTTATATTCTTGTACATAGGAGCAGTATTATAGTAGTTATATTCTTGTACATAGGAGCAGTATTATAGTAGTTATATTCTTGTACATAGGAGCAGTATTATAGTAGTTATATTCTTGTACATAGGAGTAGTATTATAGTAGTTATATTCTTGTACATAGGAGCAGTATTATAGTAGTTATATTCTTGTACATAGGAGCAGTATTATAGTAGTTATATTCTTGTACATAGGAGTAGTATTATAGTAGTTATATTCTTGTACATAGGAGCAGTATTATAGTAGTTATATTCTTGTACATAGGAGGTAGTATTATAGTAGTTATATTCTTGTACATAGGAGCAGTATTATAGTAGTTATATTCTTGTACATAGGAGCAGTATTATAGTAGTTATATTCTTGTACATAGGAGTAGTATTATAGTAGTTATATTCTTGTACATAGGAGCAGTATAATAGTAGTTATATTCTTGTACATAGGAGTAGTATTATAGTAGTTGTATTCTTGTACATAGGAGCAGTATTATAGTAGTTATATTCTTGTACATAGGAGCAGTATTATAGTAGTTATATTCTTGTACATAGGAGTAGTATTATAGTAGTTATATTCTTGTACATAGGAGCAGTATTATAGTAGTTATATTCTTGTACATAGGAGGTAGTATTATAGTAATTATATTCTTGTACATAGGAGCAGTATTATAGTAGTTATATTCTTGTACATAGGAGCAGTATTATAGTAGTTATATTCTTGTACATAGGAGTAGTATTATAGTAGTTATATTCTTGTACATAGGAGCAGTATTATAGTAGTTATATTCTTGTACATAGGAGGTAGTATTATAGTAGTTATATTCTTGTACATAGGAGCAGTATTATAGTAGTTATATTCTTGTACATAGGAGTAGTATTATAGTAGTTATATTCTTGTACATAGGAGCAGTATTATAGTAGTTATATTCTTGTACATAGGAGCAGTATTATAGTAGTTATATTCTTGTACATAGGAGCAGTATTATAGTAGTTATATTCTTGTACATAGGAGTAGTATTATAGTAGTTATATTCTTGTACATAGGAGCAGTATTATAGTAGTTATATTCTTGTACATAGGAGCAGTATTATAGTAGTTATATTCTTGTACATAGGAGCAGTATTATAGTAGTTATATTCTTGTACATAGGAGTAGTATTATAGTAGTTATATTCTTGTACATAGGAGCAGTATTATAGTAGTTATATTCTTGTACATAGGAGCAGTATTATAGTAGTTATATTCTTGTACATAGGAGCAGTATTATAGTAGTTATATTCTTGTACATAGGAGTAGTATTATAGTAGTTATATTCTTGTACATAGGAGCAGTATTATAGTAGTTATATTCTTGTACATAGGAGCAGTATTATAGTAGTTATATTCTTGTACATAGGAGTAGTATTATAGTAGTTATATTCTTGTACATAGGAGCAGTATTATAGTAGTTATATTCTTGTACATAGGAGGTAGTATTATAGTAGTTATATTCTTGTACATAGGAGCAGTATTATAGTAGTTATATTCTTGTACATAGGAGCAGTATTATAGTAGTTATATTCTTGTACATAGGAGTAGTATTATAGTAGTTATATTCTTGTACATAGGAGCAGTATAATAGTAGTTATATTCTTGTACATAGGAGTAGTATTATAGTAGTTGTATTCTTGTACATAGGAGCAGTATTATAGTAGTTATATTCTTGTACATAGGAGCAGTATTATAGTAGTTATATTCTTGTACATAGTAGTTATAACACGTCCCCTCCTCTGTTCACGCTCCCGCATTACCTCACAGGATATGAGGCCGTATCAGACTAACTTTATATGTCCGGGCACCGTCTGCACATTACAGGACACGACTGGTGACGGCTCCTACAGCTTTATATATGTGTAATGGCAGTAACCTCTATTACAAAATTGTCTGACCACTGTATAAGCAATGCTACCTCCGATGCCGCCCCTGCTACCTCCTGTGTCACCTCCTCTACCTCATAGATTGTAAGCTCTTGTGTCACCTCCTCTACCTCATAGATTGTAAGCTCTTGTGTCACCTCCTCTACCTCATAGATTGTAAGCTCTTGTGTCACCTCCTCTACCTCATAGATTGTAAGCTCTTGTGTCACCTCCTCTACCTCATAGATTGTAAGCTCTTGTGTCACCTCCTCTACCTCATAGATTGTAAGCTCTTGTGTCACCTCCTCTACCTCATAGATTGTAAGCTCTTGTGTCACCTCCTCTACCTCATATATTGTAAGCTCGTGTCACCTCCTCTACCTCATAGATTGTAAGCTCTTGTGTCACCTCTACCTCATAGATTGTAAGCTCTTGTGTCACCTCCTCTACCTCATAGATTGTAAGCTCTTGTGTCACCTCTACCTCATAGATTGTAAGCTCTTGTGTCTCCTCCTCTACCTCATAGATTGTAAGCTCTTGTGTCACCTCCTCTACCTCATATATTGTAAGCTCGTGTCACCTCCTCTACCTCATAGATTGTAAGCTCTTGTGTCACCTCTACCTCATAGATTGTAAGCTCTTGTGTCACCTCCTCTACCTCATAGATTGTAAGCTCTTGTGTCACCTCTACCTCATAGATTGTAAGCTCTTGTGTCACCTCTACCTCATAGATTGTAAGCTCTTGTGTCACCTCCTCTACCTCATAGATTGTAAGCTCTTGTGTCACCTCCTCTACCTCATAGATTGTAAGCTCTTGTGTCACCTCCTCTACCTCATAGATTGTAAGCTCTTGTGTCACCTACCTCATAGATTGTAAACTCGTGTGTCACCTCCTCTACCTCATAGATTGTAAGCTCTTGTGTCACCCCCTCTACCTCATAGATTGTAAGCTCTTGTGTCACCTCCTCTACCTCATAGATTGTAAGCTCTTGTGTCACCGCCTCTACCTCATAGATTGTAAGCTCTTGTGTCACCTCCTCTACCTCATAGATTGTAAGCTCTTGTGTCACCTCCTCTACCTCATAGATTGTAAGCTCGTGTCACCTCTACCTCATAGATTGTAAGCTCTTGTGTCACCTCTACCTCATAGATTGTAAGCTCTTGTGTCACCTCTACCTCATAGATTGTAAGCTCTTGTGTCACCTCCTCTACCTCATAGATTGTAAGCTCTTGTGTCACCCCCTCTACCTCATAGATTGTAAGCTCTTGTGTCACCTTCTCTACCTCATAGATTGTAAGCTCTTGTGTCACCTCCTCTACCTCATAGATTGTAAGCTCTTGTGTCACCTCCTCTACCTCATAGATTGTAAGCTCTTGTGTCACCTCCTCTACCTCATAGATTGTAAGCTCTTGTGTCACCTCTACCTCATAGATTGTAAGCTCGTGTCACCTCTACCTCATAGATTGTAAGCTCTTGTGTCACCTCCTCTACCTCATAGATTGTAAGCTCTTGTGTCACCTCCTCTACCTCATGGATTGTAAGCTCTTGTGTCACCCCCTCTACCTCATAGATTGTAAGCTCCTGTGTCACCTCTACCTCATAGATTGTAAGCTCTTGTGTCACCTCCTCTACCTCATAGATTGTAAGCTCTTGTGTCACCTCTACCTCATAGATTGTAAGCTCTTGTGTCACCTCCTCTACCTCATAGATTGTAAGCTCTTGTGTCACCTCTACCTCATAGATTGTAAGCTCTTGTGTCACCTCCTCTACCTCATAGATTGTAAGCTCTTGTGTCACCTCTACCTCATAGAGTGTAAGCTCTTGTGCCACCTCTACCTCATAGATTGTAAGCTCTTGTGTCACCTCCTCTACCTCATAGATTGTAAGCTCTTGTGTCACCCCCTCTACCCCATAGATTGTAAGCTCTTGTGTCACCTCCTCTACCTCATAGATTGTAAGCTCTTGTGTCACCTCCTCTACCTCATAGATTGTAAGCTCTTGTGTCACCTCTACCTCATAGATTGTAAGCTCTTGTGTCACCTCCTCTATCTCATAGATTGTAAGCTCTTGTGTCACCCCCTCTACCTCATAGATTGTAAGCTCTTGTGTCACCTCATCTACCTCATAGATTGTAAGCTCTTGTGTCACCTCTACCTCATAGATTGTAAGCTCTTGTGTCACCTCTACCTCATAGATTGTAAGCTCTTGTGTCACCTCCTCTACCTCATATATTGTAAGCTCTTGTGTCACCTCCTCTACCTCATAGATTGTAAGCTCTTGTGTCACCTCTACCTCATAGATTGTAAGCTCTTGCGAGCAGGGCCCTCAGTCCCAGTGTGTGAATTGACTATTTCTTTGTAATGTATCTTTTTTGTCAGCACTTGAACCCTAAAAGTTGTACAGCGCTGCGGAATATGTTGGCGCTATATAAATAAAATGTATTATTATTAGTTATATTCTTGTATTACTACTTATACTGAGCACAGGTGTAATCTTTTCTCCTGATTTTTAGGACAGGCAGTCACAATGCAGTATACTCCATTCTATAATAGGCCTGTATCTGACACCCGTCTTATACTGTATAACATATGATATGTTTTCTGTGTATTATATAAGCTGTTGGGATGTTTGGCTGCTCCCCCTCTCCCTGGTTATTATTACACCCTAGGTGCAGTATTACTGTATATTATGCCTTGACTATTTTGCTAATAGTATAATGTTGTACCGTGTTATACTCCAAGCTATATCCAGGACACCACTGACCTTCTTAACAAACTGAATGCCCTGGGCCCTCTACCTGAGGGTACCATTTTGGCCACCATGGATGTGGAATCCCTGTATACCAACATTCCCCACAAGGATGGAGTTGCAGCATGTCGGGTACAGGTGGAGAAGCAAAACCTCCCAACAGAACCAGTAACACAGCTCATACAATTCATCCTGAGCCACAACCATTTTACCTTTGGAGAGGATCTATATCTACAGCGAATGGGAACTTCAATGGGGACCAGATGTGCACCCCAATATGCAAATCTCTTTATGGCAGAAATGGAAGGAACATATTTATCAACATGCGCCACCAAACCTATGATTTACCTTCGTTATATCGATGATATCCTTGTCATCTGGACTGCAGGTGAGGAGGCCCTACTTCAATTCCATAATGACTTCAATGACTTTCACCCGACCATCAACCTTACACTTAGCTATTCAGGGAGTGAAATTCACTTTCTGGATACCACAATATACATCAAAGACCACCGGCTACTCACATCAATATACCACAAACCCACAGACAGAAAGGCCTACCTGAGAAACGACAGCTTCCACCCCAAGCACACAAGACAATCTATCATCTACAGCCAGACTATACCATACAATCGTATTAGCTCCGACAAAACAGACCTGGACAAGCACCTCCTGGATCTGAGGATGAAATTTCTCAGATTGGGATACAAACCAAAAGTGACAGACAACCAATTAAACAAAGCGGCAGCCATTACCAGAGACAGTCTGCTCACATATAGAGAGACCCAGAAAGAAGCCCGAGTGCCCCTAGTTGTCACCTACAACCCACAGCTGGAGATCCTACGAAGGATTGCCAAGGAGTGTTGGTATATACTATATACATATATATGCAACAGATAGACTTATTTGTGTGCAGGAGAAGTTTACATCTATCTGACAGTAGATGGCGATGTTATTAGTGTTATATGCTGAATAGAGTGTAATGGTATGCTATGTGAGACTTGCTGTACCTTGCTTTTTATCTCTCTATTGTAAAAGGTCCTATTTACTTTCAGTTTTGCTGTGTTAACGTTTTGATGCTGTTTACCTCATGTTCTAAGAAGTAAATGCTGATTATCCCATATAATCTACTCTCAAGCTTCTTCTGTGACACAACTATGCAACAGGTTATGGGCCCAGGCATAGAAGACAAAAAGACCCAGTGAATGCAAAAGGATTCTTCAGAACAATTCTCTCCAAACAAGTAAGACAAGTTAAAATGACCAGCAATTCAGAACTCAGACTTACAGTAGCCAAGCTGAACAATGAGAATTATCAGTTATGGAAGTTCAAAGTGGAGATGTTATTGTCTAAAGATGATTTATGGGATGTAATCACTACAGATAGACCCAATGATAATAATGAGACATGGGATAAGAAAAACAGACAAGCAAGAGCTACTATCAGCTGATTAGTGGAAGATGATCAGTTAATCCACATAAGGAATGAGAATACAGCAAAGGGAATGTGGGAAGCATTGAGAAAGTTACATGAAAGATCCAGCTTAAATCACAAATTGTTTCTGCTAAGGAAACTTTACAAGATGAGATTAAGTGCACAGGAAGACATGCAGGAGCACATAAACTCCATGATAGAAGTGATAACACAGCTGAGATCAGTTGGTGAAGATATTAAAGAAAGTCATGTAGCAGCAATCTTATTGTGTAGCTTGCCGGATTCATACACTGCTTTGATAAATGCACTAGAAACAAGACCTGAAGCAGACATTACACTAGAGTTTGTAAAAACACGACTCATAGATGAATACCAGAGAAGGAAAGAACAAACAAATGATTCCACAGAAAAGGACAGTGTAAATGCTCTTAAAATTACAGATAAGAGGACCTATAAAACAGAAACAAGAGAATGTTTCAGATGCAAGAAAAAGGGACATTTAAAGAAAGACTGTACTATATGGAAAGCAGAACAGAAGTTATACCATAAAGAAAGTAAACAGAAGGTGAAAAGCACAATATCTAACCCACATGCAGATCACTGGAATGGTACATTTAAAGTAACCGATAAAAGGTTATCAATGAGTTGGTATATTGACTCAGGAGCAACAAGTCACATGACAAGTAATAAGAGCTTCTTTACTGAACTTGATCTAAATAAGAAGGAAGCTATTTACCTTGCAGATGGGAGCAAAATAACCGCGGAAGGTACTGGACAAGGAATGCTAATCTATTCTGATAAATTTGGGCATAATTCAAAGATACTAGTAAAGGATGTGTTATATGTTCCAGGACTAGATGGAGGACTATTATCTGTAAAACGTCTAACAGCTAAAGGACTTACTGTAAAATTCAAAGATGATGAATGTACAATCCTAGCAGGAGACAAGATAATAATAAATGTAAAAGCAGGTGAACAATTATATCATCTAGACACATTAAAGGAACAGATGAAGTTATGTACACATGATCACAAGAATTGTATTCACATGTGGCATAGACGCTTAGGACACAGACATCCTGAGAGCATCATGGCATTACAGAACAAAAATTTGACAAAAGATCTGTTGATATCTGATTGCTCAATTATTGTAAGATGTGAATGTTGTATAAAATCTAAAGCTACAAGAGTGTCTATACCTAAAGAGAGTGAAACAAAAGGCACAAAACCACTTGACTTGGTGCATACTGATGTATGTGGACCCATGAAAGTAACCACATCAGGAGGTAATAGATATATGGTGACTTTTATAGATGACTACTCAAGATACACAGTCACGTACTTAATAAAGAACAAAAGTGAAGTTTTCAGTAAATTAGAAGAATACGTGTCAAAGTCGTATAATAAGTTTCAGAGGAAGCCAATCATCATTAGAAGTGATAATGGAGGTGAATTCACAGGACACCAAATAGAGAACTATTTAAGACAGAATGGAATAGAGCATCACAAAACTGTTCCATACACACCTGAACAAAATGGCGTAGCAGAAAGGAAAAACAGAACTCTGACTGAAATGATAAGATGCATGCTAACAGATTCCAAACTACCAGAGAAATACTGGGGTGAAGCAGCAATGACAGCTACTTATCTGCAAAATAGACTTTTTTCAAGAAAACTGAAAAAAACCCCATATGAACTGTGGCATGGTAAGAAACCAAGTGTGAATCATTTAAGAGTTTTTGGTTGCAAAGCTTTTGTTTTTGTTCCAGAAGAGAAACGCTCCAAACTTCAAAACAGAGCCATAGAAGGAATATTTGTTGGATATAGTGACAACTGCAAAGGATACAGAATCCTAGATCCTAAAAAAGACAGAGTTACGGTGAGTAACAGTGTAACATTCATTGAAGATCTAAATGATAACATTATGACATCACTGGAAATGAGAAATGAGAGAGACAACAGTGATATAAGTGCAGGAACATCTGATGAAAAAGAAGTTGAAATTGATAAAGTTCAAAATACTGAAAGTGAAGAGATAGAACTACAGACAGACACAGAACCAAGACGTTCAATGAGAGAAAACAAAGGAAAACCACCTGTACGTCTTTCATACAAGGCAAGTACAAATAAAGTATATGAACCTACATCTTGGGAGGATATATCTCAACTTTCAGAAGAAGAGGCCAATAAGTGGATAAAGGCTACAGAAACAGAAATGAAATCCATGCATGATTCAAAGACATGGACACTGACAGAATTACCAAAAGGGAGAAAAGCTATAGGATGTAAATGGGTTTTTAAAGTTAAATATCAAACAGATGGCACCGCTGAACAATACCGAGCAAGACTCGTAGCTAAAGGTTATTCTCAAAAATACGGAGAAGACTATGATGAAACATTTGCTCCGGTTGTCAAGCATACTACAATCAGAACTTTGCTTGCGGTTGCAGCTACTAAAGGAATGGAATTGAAACATCTGGATG
This sequence comes from Leptodactylus fallax, assembly GCA_947044405.1. NCBI lineage: Eukaryota > Metazoa > Chordata > Amphibia > Anura > Leptodactylidae > Leptodactylus > Leptodactylus fallax. The sequence goes on from CAMRHE010001130.1 coordinate 38,390, forward strand.
TAAAGACAGCATTTCTGAATGGAGATTTAACAGAAGAAATTTACATGGAACAACCTCCAGGATTCAAAGATAAAGAGAAACCAAACATGGTTTGTAAGCTACAGAAAAGTATATACGGTTTAAAACAAGCCGCTAAAGCGTGGAATGATAAAATCACTGAAGTGCTCATAAATGAACATTTTCTAAGAAGCAAAGCGGATCCCTGTCTATACACAAAGAAACTAGATGACAGATGGATCTATGTACTGATATATGTTGATGATATTTTAGTTTGTTTTGAAAGAGAAAGGGATGAAGCTGAAATATGGAAAATTTTGGATCAACACTTTGAGATCAAAGATCTGGGAAATGTGAAGCATTACCTAGGGATACAGATAGAAAGAGAAGAAGATGGGAGTTTCCAACTTAACCAAAATCACATGATCAAAGATATAATAGAAACATTTGGACTGAAAGATGCGAAAGCAGTAAAGTCTCCAATGGAAACTAATTATCTGAAAGAAATTAAAAGTGAACAAAATATGTTACCAGATAATGAGCTATACAGAAAAGCAATGGGAAAATTACTATATTTAGCGACTGTTACAAGGCCAGACATTGCAGCAGCAGTAGGAATTTTGAGCAGAAAAGTGTCAAATCCCAATGAAATGGATTGGAAAGCTGTAAAGAGAGTAATACGTTATCTGAAAGGAACTAGCAACGTTAAACTGAAACTACCTGCAAGTGATGAATGCGTTTTAACTGGATATGTTGATGCAGACTGGGCTGGAGATCCAATTGATAGAAAATCTACCAGTGGCTATCTTTTCTTACTCTCGGGCGGACCAATTAGTTGGACTAGTAAAAAACAATCTACAGTAACACTATCGTCTACAGAAGCAGAATATGTAGCCGCCGCTCATGCGAGTCAAGAAGTTCTTTGGTTAAGACAACTACTAACAGACTTAGGACAACAACAGTTAGGACCAACAACGTTACATGAAGACAATCAAGGATGTCTTGTTCTTGCTCAGATGGAAAGAGTTAATCCCAGAACTAAACACATTGATGTGAAGTTTCATTTCTTACGGGATCATCAGGAACAAGGAATTCTGAATTTAGAATACTGCCCAACTGAAGATATGACAGCAGATATTTTCACAAAGGCGTTGAGTGCTGAAAGACACCAGAGACTGATGAAGAGATTATATTTAACTGAATAAGTTCTTACTGTTGAGAAAGGGTGTTGGTATATACTATATACATATATATGCAACAGACTTATTTGTTTGCAGGAGAAGTTTACATCTATCTGACAGTAGATGGCGATGTTATTAGTGTTATATGCTGAATAGAGTGTAATGGTATGCTATGTGAGACTTGCTGTACCTTGCTTTTTATCTCTCTATTGTAAAAGGTCCTTTTTACTTTCAGTTTTGCTGTGTTAACGTTTTGATGCTGTTTACCTCATGTTGTAAGAAGTAAATGCTGATTATCCCATATAATCTACTCTCAAGCTTCTTCTGTGACACAACTATGCAACAAGGAGCTCCAACCTGTACTACATAGGGACCACAGACTCAAGGACATATTTCCAGTCCCCCTCTCCTTTCCTTTCGGCAACCACCAAACCTGAGGCGTATTATCGTCCGGAGTGCCCTGAAGGCCCCAACTGAAAATGGCACCTCACCTTGCCTACATAAAAGGTGCATGACCTGCAAGTACATCCACACCGCTGACAGTGTACCTATCCCACAGTCACAACAGGTGCACAGAATTAGGGGGACATTTTCCTGCAGGTCTTCCAATGTGGTATATCTCATAATGTGTGTGCAATGTCCCACCACAGGCCTCTATGTGGGGGAAACAGGGCAGAGACTTAGTCAGCGCATGAACTCACACAGATCCACCATTAATAACAGCAGAACCGATCTCCCAGTGGCCGCACATTTCTCCGGAGAAAACCACTCTATTGAATATTTGCGGGTTGTGGTTTTAATGGGACATTTTAAGACACAGGAGAAAGGAAAGGAATGGGAATATAAGTTTATGCAAAAATTTCAAACTCTGCAATTTGGACTTAATATTCCTGCCAGCTTCATGTCACACTATGTATGACCTGTGAGGGTCACAAATCACCTCCTGATAGCAAACAGATAACAGCAAGAATTACTGATCCCTCCGTCACGCACCACAAGTTTCCAGATTGTTTATTTTTTGACCTGTTGTAAATAACTTCTCTACTTAGATTGCATTTTGTCTTTTTTAAAGATTCTAAGATCCTTTGAAGGTCCATGTCTTTGGTGTATAAAAAGTCTGTGAATTTTCAATTTCTTGTATAACACCATGTCTGATGAAGGAAGCCAGTACTCTCGAAAGCTTACCATCAAATAGCTTCTAAAAGGTATCGCCTGATTTCTTGACTATTTTGCAGCATTTCACACTCTACATTCTCGGTTCTTTCTGCTGTGTTTTATAGATTCTCAATAAAAGAAAAACTCCCTAAGAAATAATTCTCAGCAGGAATCTTCGGGAATGTAACGTGCGGACACAACATAACAGCTCAATAATTCTTCAATAAGAATTCTTAGTCTGTAAATATCCTCTATAGGGCTATAACCATTATATACATTTATACCAGATCCTCATGCTTGATAGGAGCAGGACATTCACCCATCTGGAGAACAGGATCCATATTAGGAGTTATTGGACATACAATAAGACTTACAGTGGGTACGGAAAGTATTCAGACCCCTTTACATTTTTCACTCTTTGTCTCATTGCAGCCATTTGCTAAAAGCAAAAAGTTCCTTTTATTCCTCAGTAATGTACACTCCGCTCCCCATCCTGACAGAAAAAAAACAAACATTTAGATATTTTTGCAAATTTATTAGAAAAGAAAACCTGCAATCTCCCATGGCCATAAGTATTCGGAGCCTTTGCTCAGTACTGAGTAGAAGCCGCTTCCTTCTGAGCTAGTACAGCCAGGAGTCTTCTTGGGAATGATGCGACAAGTTTCTCACATCTGGATTTGGGGATCCTCGGCCATTCTTCCTTGCAGATCCTCTCCAGTTCCGTCAGGTTGGATGGTGAATGTTGGTGGAGCCATTTTCAGGTCTCTCCAGAGATGCTCAGTTGGGTTGAGGTCAGGGCTCTGGCTGGGCCAGTCAGGAATGGTCACAGAGATGTTCCTTAGTTATTTTAGCTGTGTGCTTAGGGTCATTGTCTTGTTGGAACCTTCGGCCCAGTCTGAGGACCAGAGCACTCTGGCAGAGGTTTTCTTCCAGGATATCTCTGTACTTGGCCGCATTCATCTTTCCTTCTATTACAACCAGTCGTCCTGTCCCCCATAGCATGATGCTGCCACCGCCATGTCTCACTGTTGGGATTGTATTGGGCAGGTGATGAGCAGGGCCTGGTTTTCTCCACACATATCGCTTAGAATTAACGCCAAAAAGTTCAATCTTGGTCTCATCAGAGCAGAGAATCTTATTTCTCATAGTCTGGGAGTCCTTCATGTGTTTTTTGGCTTTCCTATGTCTTGCACTGAGGAGAGGCTTCCTTCGGGCCCCTCTGCCATAAAGCCCCGACTGGTGGAGGCTGCAGTGATAGTGACTTTGTGGCACTTTCTCCCATCTCCCTACTGCATCTCTGGAGCTCGGCCACAGTCATCTTTGGCTTCTTCTTTACCTCTCTCACCAAGGCCTCTCCCACCATTGCCAGTTTGGGACGGCCAGGTCTAGGAAGAGTTCTGCTCGTCCCAAACTTCTTCCATGTAAGGATTATGGAGGCCGCTGTGCTATTAGGAACCTTGGCCAGATCTGAGCCTTGCCACAATTCTGTCTCTGAGCTCCTTGGGCAGTTCCTTTGACCTCCTGATTCTCATTTGCTCTGACATGCAGTGTGAGCTGTGAGGTCTTATATAGACAGGTGGGCGCCTTTCCTAATCAAGTCCAATCAGTTTAATTAAACACAGCTGGACTCCAATGAAGGAGTAGAACCATCTCAAGGAGGATCAGAAGGAAATGGACAGCCTGTGAGTTATATATGAGGGTCACAGCAAAGGCTCCGAATACTTATGGCCATGGGAGATTTCAGGTTTTCCTTTTTAATAAATGTGAAAAAATATCTACATTTCTGTTTTTTTCTGTCAGGATGGGGAGCGGAGTGTACATTAATGAGAAATAAAAGGAACTGTTTTGCTTTTAGCAAATGGCTGCAATGAAACTAAGAGTGAAAAATGTAAAGGGGTCTGAATACTTTCCGTACTCACTGTACTTCCTTGACTCCTTACATTAGGTCCATATTCCTCAGAGGGATAGAATCGGGCATGGATAATGATTCTCCTGAATCCATGAAATATTTATAGCATATTCTGTGTCAATAAATTGACATCAAAATTATTGTATAGTCATTGTACGGTACTGTTATATGTGCTCTATAAGATATTATATAGCCATTGTACGGTACTGGTATATGTGCTCTATATGATATTATATAGCCATTGTACGGTACTGGTATATGTGCTCTATATGATATTATATAGCCATGACGGTACTGGTGTATGTGCTTTTCCACATTGATTATATAGCCATTGTACGGTACTGGTATATGTGCTCTATATGATATTGTATAGTCATTGTACGGTATGTCTTGTATATGTGGTCTATATGATATTATATAGTCATTGTAGGGTAGTACTGGTATATGTGCTCTATATGATATTATATAGTCATTGTAGGGTACTGGTATATGTGCTCTATATGATATTATATAGCCATTGTACGGTACTGGTATATGTGCTCTATATGATATTATATAGCCATTGTAGGGTACTGGTATATGTGCTCTATATGATATTATATAGTCATTGTACAGTACTGGTATATGTGCTCTATATGATATTATATAGCCATTGTACGGTACGTATATGTGCTCTATATGATATTATATAGCCATTGTACAACATCATATATAAACTCCCCGTACTGGTATATGTGCTCTATATGATATTGTATAGTCATTGTACGGTACTTGTATATGTGGTCTATATGATATTATATAGCCATTGTAGGGTACTGGTATATGTGCTCTATATGATATTATATAGTCATTGTAGGGTACTGGTATATGTGCTCTATATGATATTATATAGCCATTGTAGGGTACTGGTATATGTGCTCTATATGATATTATATAGTCATTGTACGGTACTTGTATATGTGCTATATATGATATTATATAGTCATTGTAGGGTACTGGTATATGTGCTCTATATGATATTATATAGTCATTGTACGGTACTGGTATATGTGCTCTATATGATATTATATAGCCATTGTACGGTACTGGTATATGTGCTCTATATGATATTATATAGCCATTGTACAGTACTGGTATATGTGCTCTATATGATATTATATAGCCATTGTACGGTACTGGTATATGTGCTCTATATGATATTGTATAGTCATTGTACGGTACTGTGTATATGTGCTCTATATGATATTATATAGTCATTGTACGGTACTTGTATATGTGCTATATATGATATTATATAGTCATTGTAGGGTACTGGTATATGTGCTCTATATGATATTATATAGTCATTGTACGGAGTACTGGTATATGTGCTCTATATGATATTATATAGTCATTGTACGGTACTGGTATATGTGCTCTATATGATATTATATAGTCATTGTAGGGTACTGGTATATGTGCTCTATATGATATTATATAGTCATTGTACAGTACTGGTATATGTGCTCTATATGATATTATATAGCCATTGTACGGTACTGGTATATGTGCTCTATATGATATTATATAGCCATTGTACAGTACTGGTATATGTCTAATGCTCTATATGATATTATATAGTCATTGTACGGTACTGGTATATGTGCTCTATATGATATTATATAGCCATTGTACGGTACTTGTATATGTGCTATATATGATATTATATAGTCATTGTACAGTACTGGTATATGTGCTCTATTGTTTATATGCATTGTATATGATATTATATAGTCATATGAATTATATAGCTTGGTACTGGTATATGTGCTCTATATGATATTATATAGTCATTGTACAGTACTGGTATATGTGCTCTATATGATATTATATAGCCATTGTAGGGTACTGGTATATGTGCTCTATATGATATTATATAGTCATTGTAGGGTACTGGTATATGTGCTCTATATGATATTATATAGCCATTGTAGGACGAAGGCCATATGAATATATAGCATTGTAGGTACTTGTATATGTGCTATATATGATATTATATAGTCAGTGTACAGTACTGGTATATGTGCTCTATATGATATTATATAGTCATTGTCGGTACTGGTATATGGCTCTATAGAATAATAGTGGTACTGGTATATGTGCTCTATATGATATTATATAGTCATTGTACAGTACTGGTATATGTGCTCTATATGATATTATATAGCCATTGTACAGTACTGGTATATGTGCTCTATATGATATTATATAGTCATTGTATACGATATTATGTACTGGTAGTATATGTGCTCTATATGATATTATATAGTCATTGTAGGGTACTGGTATATGTGCTCTATATGATATTATATAGTCATTGTAGGGTACTGGTATATGTGCTCTATATGATATTATATAGTCATTGTACGGTACTTGTATATGTGCTATATATGATATTATATAGTCATTGTAGGGTACTGGTATATGTGCTTCTATATGATATTATATAGCCATGTGCGTGTATTATATAGTCTTGTACGGTACTGGTATATGTGCTCTATATGATATTATATAGTCATTGTAGGGTACTGGTATATGTGCTCTATATGATATTATATAGCCATTGTACGGTACTGGTATATGTGCTCTATATGATATTATATAGCCATTGTAGGGTACTGGTATATGTGCTATATATGATATTATATAGTCATTGTAGGGTACTGGTATATGTGCTATATATGATATCTCTTCTCTGACCCCCCTTCCTCCGCTCCTCTTTGTACATTAAACTTTTTGTGGTTTTTATTTTCTATTTTAGTGCTATTTGAGAGGGGGGCCACAGTTTGCTCGTCGACAGCGGAAGCAGGCACATGGTGACAGCGGAGCCCAGTGAAATAAAAGGCAAATCAATTAGAAATCACTCAGGAGAGGAGCGATGAGTGGGGGCCGGGCGCTCACCGGCTACTCAACTATCAGGCTGGGCTGCCATTTACAAACCCATTTAGGGTATATAAAACATCTGTAAAAAAGTCACCAGGTGGCAAATAGAGAAATGAACCGAGCGGAGAGAAACTGTGTGCCAGGTAATAACTGTAAGATATGAGATAACTGCACTGTGAGATAACTGTATGATATGAGATAACTGTACACTATGAGATAATTACTGTATGATATGACATAACTGTATGATATGAGACAACTGTGCACTGTGAGATAATTACTGTATGATATGAGATAACTGCACTGTGAGATAATTACTGTATGAGATAACTGTATGATATGAGATAACTGTGCACTGTGAGATAATTACTGTATGATATGAGATAACTGTACACTATGAGATAAATACTGTATGATATGACATAACTGTATGATATGAGACAACTGTGCACTGTGAGATAATTACTGTATGATATGAGATAACTGCACTGTGAGATAATTACTGTATGAGATAACTGTATGATATGAGATAACTGTGCACTGTGAGATAATTACTGTATGATATGAGATAACTGTACACTATGAGATAATTACTGTATGATATGACATAACTGTATGATATGAGATAACTGTGCACTGTGAGATAATAACTGTATGATATGAGATAACTGCACTGTGAGATAATTACTGTATGAGATAACTGTATGATATGAGATAACTGTGCACTGTGAGATAATTACTGTATGATATGACATAACTGTATGATATGAGATAACTGTGCACTGTGAGATAATAACTGTATGATATGAGATAACTGTAGGATATGAGATAACTGCACTGTGAGATAATTACTGTATGATATGATATAACTGTGCACTGTGAGATAATTACTGTATGATATGAGATAACTGCGCACTGTGAGATGACATAACTGTGCAATGTGAGATAATAACTGTATGATATGACATAACTGTGCACTGTGAGATAATAACTGTATGATATGAGATAACTGTGCACTGTGAGATAATTACTGTATGATATGACATAACTGTGCACTGTGAGATAATTACTGTATGATATGACATAACTGTGCACTGTGAGATAATAACTGTATGATATGAGATAACTGCGCACTGTGAGATAATAACTGTATGATATGAGATAACTGTGCACTGTGAGATAATTACTGTATGATATGAGATAACTGCGCTGTGAGATAATTACTGTATGATATGAGATAACTGCGCTGTGAGATAATTACTGTATGATATGACATAACTGCGCACTATGAGATAATAACTGTATGATATGAGATAACTGCACTGTGAGATAATTACTGTATGATATGAGATAACTGCACTGTGAGATAATTACTGTATGATATGAGATAACTGTATGATATGAGATAACTGTGCACTGTGAGATAACTGTATGATATGAGATAACTGTGTACTGTGGATAATTACTGTTGATAATGTAACTGTATGATATGACATAACTGTATGATATGAGATAACAACTGTTTGCTGTGAGCAAGGGAGAACCTAGCCCCCTTTTCTTGCCCCCTTACTTGGTATATGAGCTCCTTTTACTGCCTCCCTCCCCCACACACCCGGTATATAACCCCCTTTTTTCTGGCTTATCACATGATATATAACCCCCTTTACTTTACGTATCTTTACTCACTCAGCCCTCTACACACTGCACTTAATACCGCAGGATATTCATTGCTGTGTCTGTTTCCCTACTGGCGCGCTCTCACATTAGATCCGCACAGTCAGCGTGGCCGCCATCTGACCGTACAACGACTGCCATTAGGCCTTACATTACATTGGCGCAGTTTGTCTATACGCGCTGACAGCCGAGAGATGATGACACATACAAGGTGTCTGCAATCATAAAACACCCAAAAAGTGCGGCCTTAGCGACTCCTCTATTCACCTAAATTATCACAACCAGTTTACCGATATTTTTTTATTGTTTACCATTAAATTTAAGATCAAACGCGCCATTAAATATAATAGAGTCGGCGAATAAAATCAGAACCGAATTATCAACACACTTTAGTTTTGTGATCCTCATAAAGACAACCCTCAAACAGTATAGTGGAAAGTGTACAGAGATTAACCTCTCATGTACCACAGCTCTGAGATGTCAACGGAAAAGTCAGGAAGCCTGACAACCAGCTGTATATATCATGTCTGAGAGGTTGTCACAGCCCCGCCCCGTTACTGACATCACTGATATAATGACATGTGATCAGACATGAGATCCGCACACCTTATACTACAGTAAAGCTATATATCTATTACTACTGACAACCAGCTGTATATATCATGTCTGAGAGGTTGTCACAGCCCCGCCCCCTGTTACTGACATCACTGATAAATATAATGACATGTGATCAGACATGAGATCCGCACACCTTATACTACAGTACAGCTATTCATCTATTACTACTGACACCCAGCTGTATATATCATGTGTGAGAGGTTGTCACAGCCCCGCCCCCTGTTACTGACATCACTGATATAATGACATGTGATCAGACATGAGATCCGCACACCTTATACTACAGTACAGCTATTCATCTATTACTACTGACACCCAGCTGTATATATCATGTCTGAGAGGTAGTCACAGCCCCGCCCAGTAAAGGTGGCTGACAACTTCATATTTGTTCCTCACCCTGTGTCTGATTCTCTTTAATACCTTTGTGTATAATCTTATCTGATATTTGACCCTCCTCCTTTTGCCGCGGTTTTTTGTGATCCAGCCTCATGAGTGATTTCTCTTCCGCACACCTGTAGTGCGGCTGTCACTGACCCAGTCCACCGCGTATTCATGGCTATTACTGACCCTGACAACCAGCTGTATGTGCGGATATCACTGACCTCTGTAGATCTCGTTATTGCGGCTGTCACAGCCCCTGTCGCTCCTCGTTGCGGCTGTCACTGACCTCGTCTCCCTGATATAATGACATGTGATCAGACATGAGATGGCCGTCACTGACCTCCGTATACCTATTGGGCAGTCACTGAGCTCATATATCCTGTATTGCTCACTGACAACCAGCTGTATATATCATGTCTGAGCGGTTGTCACAGCCCCGACCCCCTGTTACTGACATCACTGATATACTGACATGTGACCTCCACGACCTGAGATTGCGGCGCACGACCTTATACTACAGTACAGCGTATCTCATCTATTACTGCTGACAACCAGCCTCGTATATATCACGTCTGAGAGGCTGTCACGACGCCCCATCTCCCGTGCGGCTGTTACTGACCTCACTGATATCCTGCATGTGATCAGACACTGAGTCCGTCACACCTTATACTCCGTACAGCTATTCCTCTATTACTACTGACAACGCCACCCAGCTGTATATCTCATGTCTGAGAGGCTGTCACAGACCCCGTCCCCTGTTACTGACATCACTGATCTAATATAATGACATGTGATCGGACATGAGATCGGCGTCACGACCTCGTATACTACAGTACAGCTATGCATCTATTACTACTGACAACCAGCTGTATATATCATGTCTGAGAGGTTGTCACAGCCTCCGCCCCCGCTGTTACTGACATCACTGATATAATGACATGTGATCAGACATGAGATCCGTCACACCTTATACTACAGTACAGCTATTCATCTATTGCTACTGACAACCAGCTGTATATCATCATGTCTGAGAGGTTGTCACAGACCCCGTTCGCCCCGTAAAGGTGGCTGACACACTTCTTATATTTGTTCCTCACCCTGTGTTGATTCTCTTTAATACCTTTGTGTATAATCTTATCTGATATTTGACCCTCCTCCATATTCGCCGCGGTTTTTTGCCGTCTCTTTCGTGCGTTGCCTCTGATGAGTGATTTCTCTTCCGTCTCTCCTCGTATTTGCGGCTGTCACTGACCTCCGTATCTCCTCGTATTTGTGGCTGTCACTGACCTCTGTCTCTCCTCGTATGTGCGGCTGTCACTGACCTCCGTATATCCTCGTAATTGCGGCTGTCACTGACCTCTGTATCTCCTCCGTATTTGCGGCTGTCACTGACCTCCGTCTCTCCTCGTATTTGTGGCTGTCACTGACCCTCCGTATATCCTCGTATTTGCGGCTGTCACTGACCTCCGTATATCCTCGTATTTGCGGCTGTCACTGACCTCCGTATCTCCTACGTATTTGTGGCTGTCACTGACCTCCGTATCTCCTCGTATTTGCGGCTGTCACTGACCTCCGTATCTCCTCGTATTTGCGGCTGTCACTGACCTCCGTCTCTCCACGTATTTGTGGCTGTCACTGATCTCCTCCGTATCTCCTCGTATTTGCGGCTGTCACTGACCTCTGTCTCTCCTCGTATTCGTGGCTGTCACTGACCTCCATATCTCCTTGTATTTGCGGCTGTCACTGACCTCCGTATATCCTTGTATTTGCGGCTGTCACTGACCTCCGTATCTCCTCCTTTTGCGGCTGTCACTGACCTCCGTATCTCCACGTATTTGTGGCTGTCACTGATCTCCTCCATATCTCCTCGTATTTGCGGCTGTCACTGACCTCTGTATCTCCTCGTATTTGCGGCTGTCACTGACCTCCATCTCTCCTCGTATTTGCGGCTGTCACTGACCTCCGTATCTCCTCGTATTTGCGGCTGTCACTGACCTCCGTATCTCCTCCTTTTGCGGCTGTCACTGACCTCCGTATCTCCACGTATTTGTGGCTGTCACTGATCTCCTCCATATCTCCTCGTATTTGCGGCTGTCACTGACCTCTGTATCTCCTCGTATTTGCGGCTGTCACTGACCTCCATCTCTCCTCGTATTTGCGGCTGTCACTGACCTCCGTATCTCCTCGTATTTGCGGCTGTCACTGACCTCCGCTCCTCCGGGGCCTGTCACTGACCTCCGTATCTCCTCCTTTTGCGGCTGTCACTGACCTCCGTATCTCCACGTATTTGTGGCTGTCACTGATCTCCCTCCATATCTCCTCGCATTTGCGGCTGTCACTGACCTCTGTATCTCCTCGTATTTGCGGCTGTCACTGACCTCCGTCTCTCCTCGTATTTGCGGCTGTCACTGACCTCCGTATCTCCTCGTATTTGCGGCTGTCACTGACCTCCGTATCTCCTCGTATTTGCGGCTGTCACTGACCTCCGTATCTCCTCGTATTTGCGGCTGTCACTGACCTCCGTATCTCCTCGTATTTGCGGCTGTCACTGACCTCCGTCTCTCCTCGTATTTGCGGCTGTCACTGACCTCCGTATCTCCTCGTATTTGCGGCTGTCACTGACCTCCGTATCTCCTCCTTTTGCGGCTGTCACTGACCTCCGTCTCTCCTCGTATTTGCGGCTGTCACTGACCTCCGTATCTCCTCGTATTTGCGGCTGTCACTGACCTCCATCTCTCCTCGTATTTGCGGCTGTCACTGACCTCCGTATCTCCTCGTATTTGCGGCTGTCACTAACCTCCGTATCTCCTCGTATTTGCGGCTGTCACTGACCTCCGTATCTACTCGTATTTGCGGCTGTCACTGACCTCCGTATCTCCTCCTTTTGCAGCTGTCACTGACCTCCGTATCTCCTCCTTTTGCGGCTGTCACTGACCTCCGTCTCTTCTCGTATTTGCGGCTGTCACTGACCTCCGTATCTCCTCGTATTTGCGGCTGTCACTGACCTGCGTCTCTCCTCGTATTTGCGGCTGTCACTGACCTCCGTCTCTCCACGTATTTGCGGCTGTCACTGACCTCCGTATCTCCTCGTATTTGCGGCTGTCACTGACCTCCGTATCTCCTCGTATTTGCGGCTGTCACTGACCTCCGTATCTCCTCGTATGTGCGGCTGTCACTGACCTCTGTCTCTCCTCGTATTTGTGGCTGTCACTGACCTCTGTCTCTCCTCGTATGTGCGGCTGTCACTGACCTCCGTATATCCTCGTATTTGCGGCTGTCACTGACCTCTGTCTCTCCTCGTATTTGCGGCTGTCACTGACCTCTGTCTCTCCTCGTATTTGGGGCTGTCACTGACCTCTGTCTCTCCTCGTATTTGCAGCTGTCACTGACCTCCGTATCTCCTCGTATTTGCGGCTGCCACTGACCTCTGTCTCTCCTCGTATTTGTGGCTGTCACTGACCTCCGTATATCCTTGTATTTGCGGCTGTCACTGACCTCCGTATCTCCTCGTATTTGCGGCTGTCACTGACCTCCGTATATCCTTGTATTTGCGGCTGTCACTGACCTCCGTATCTCCTCGTATTTGCGGCTGTCACTGACCTCCGTATCTCCTCGTATTTGCGGCTGTCACTGACCTCCGTATCTCCTCCTTTTGCGGCTGTCACTGACCTCCGTATCTCCACGTATTTGTGGCTGTCACTGATCTCCTCCGTATCTCCTCCTTTTGCGGCTGTCACTGACCTCCGTATCTCCTCCTTTTGCGGCTGTCACTGACCTCCGTCTCTTCTCGTATTTGCGGCTGTCACTGACCTCCGTATCTTCTCGTATTTGCGGCTGTCACTGACCTCCGTATCTCCTCGTATTTGCGGCTGTCACTGACTTCCGTCTCTTCTCGTATTTGCGGCTGTCACTGACCTCCGTATCTCCTCCTTTTGCGGCTGTCACTGACCTGCGTCTCTCCTCGTATTTGCAGCTGTCACTGACCTCCGTATATCCTTGTATTTGCGGCTGTCACTGACCTCCGTATCTCCTCGTATTTGCGGCTGTCACTGACCTCCGTCTCTCCTCGTATTTGCAGCTGTCACTGACCTCCGTATCTCCAAGCATTTGCGGCTGTCACTGACCTCCTCTGTATCTCCTCGTATTTGCGGCTGTCACTGACCTCCTCCATATCTGGAGCCTCCAACACTTTTGTCTCAATACCTGCGATGGGAATATTCATACACCGTTCAATGGCTGCCAAGCTCGCTGTCGCCCCCCGGCAGTTTCTGCCCTCGTTGTGTAATTGCTTTCCATACGGTATTATCTTCTCAGCGTGGCTCACAGGTGCATTATAAAGTGGCCGCCATTACGGAGCGCGGCAGGGATGGTGTTTTATTCCACCAACAAGACTTACTAGATTATAGCAGATAGGTTTATTTTTTTACTCTCTTTTTACCAGTCTGCTCCTGGGAAAGTTAGGTGATAAGTAATATGATCTACTACAGCTCACACAGACCCTAGCATTAAGGACCCTTCATGACAACTTGCATGTTACATGTATATCTGTCTCAGGGAAAGCTGGGTGGCAATTTGCATTTTTCAGGTACATCGGTTTTGGGGAAAGCTGGGTGATGACAGGTATATTTTTCTCTAGCCTGTGTGAGCTTCAATAGCTGCCATATTGGTTGTCACCCAGCTTTCCTAGATCTTACGCCTTTTCCCAGCAGTAGGACAGGAGGGGGAGCTGCGCTGTTGATCCAGGCTTCTGCCTTGGATTTCTGGAACAGGAAGTAGCTGCCTGACTACTCGCACCGTCGTCAGCCATATTAGCTCTCATGTGGTAATTTCTTGTCCATCTAACAAATATCCTCCCTGGCTCCTTCTACTCTCTGTAGCTTGTCAGACATGTTGTGAGGCAGGAAGTAGTTAATGTCTCCTCCTTTCTATAGAGATCACTACGCAGCCCAGCCCTGAGCAGGATGTAGCTAACTTATCTTTCCCATAGAGATCACTTTACATTCCAGCAATGAGCTTTAGGTCACAGTTTTATTACAGGCAGGTTGTAGCTAACAGCCTTCCTACCCCTTCCTATAGAGATCACTACACATACCAGCCCTAAGCTTTAGGTGACAGGTAGCAGTTTTATTGTAGTTAGAATGTAGCTACCATCTTCTCCTTCCCATAGAGATCAATAAACAGCCTAGCCCTGAGCTTTAGGTCAATGGTAACAATTTTATTACAGCACAATGTAGCTAACTTCTCTTCCTTCTCATAAAGATCAATATACAGTCCAGCCCTGAGTTTTAGGTGACATGTAGCAGTTTTATTGTAGTTAGAATGTAGCTAATGTCTCCTCCTTCTCATAGAGATCACTATACAGCCTAGCCCTTAGCTTTAAGTCACAGGTAGCAGTTTTATTGTAGGCAGAATGTAGCTAATGTCTCCTCCTGCCCATAGAGATCACTATACAGCATAGCCCTGAGCATTAGGTCACAGGTAGCAGTTTTATTGTAGGTAGAATGTAGCTAATGTCTCCTCCTGCCCATAGAGATCACTATACAGCCTAGCCCTGAGCATTAGGTCACAGGTAGCAGTTTTATTGTAGATAGAATGTAGCTAATGTCTCCTCCTGCCCATATAGATCACTATACAGCCTGGCCCTGAGCATTAGGTCAAAGGTAGCAGTTTTATTGTAGTTAGAATATAGCTAATGTCTCCTCCTGCCCATAGAGATCACTATACAGCCTCGCCCTGAGCTTTAGGTGACAGGTAGCAGTTTTATTGTAGGTAGAATGTAGCTAATGTCTCCTCCTGCCCATAGAGATCACTATACAGCCTAGCCCTGAGCATTAGGTCACAGGTAGCAGTTTTATTGTAGGTAGAATGTAGCTAATGTCTCCTCCTTCTCATAGAGATCACTATACAGCCTAGCCCTGAGCTTTAGTTGACAGGTAGCAGTTTTATTGTAGTTAGAATGTAGCTAATGTCTCCTCCTGCCCATAGAGATCACTATACAGCCTCGCCCTGAGCTTTAGGTGACAGGTAGCAGTTTCCCCTCTGCTATATCCTCCCGCACAGCAGAGCCATGCCCCCCCTCTCTGCTGCTTGTCTCCTATAAATGTGATGGCTCCCCGGCGTCAGATACAACATAACGAATCGTCCTTCACACAGACATAAATTTACATAATTAATCAGCCGCGAGCAACGAGAATAAAATCACTGCACCCTGCAGAGCACCACAGCAGAAGGGCACACCGCAGCCTGCTAACTCAATCTACCCAGCTTCCCTAGACTCCTGAATGGCAAGCCACTCCTCATTATATCTAGACTGATGTACAGTCTGGGAAAGTTGGGTGATTACACCTGTCTGGGCATACCAGGAAAGTGCATGAGACAAACAAAACTGATCCACGTGATGAGCAAAAAATCCACCAGAAGGGGCACTAAGGGGGAAGCCATGTTATTGGGGAGGCACTGAGGGGTCAGCACTATAGTGAGGGGGCACTAAGAGCACAGACATGTTATTGGGGAGGCACTGAGGGGTCAGCACTATAGTGAGGGGGCACTAAGAGCACAGCCATGTTATTGGGGAGGCACTGAGGGGTCATTACTATAGTGAGGGGGCACTAAGGGGGAAGCCATGTATTGGGGAGGACAGGGGGAGGGGGAAGCCATGTTATTGGGGAGGCACTGAGGGGTCAGCACTATAGTGAGGGGGCACTAAGAGGGCAGCCATGTTATTGGGGAGGCACTGAGGGGTCAGCACTATAGTGAGGGGGCACTAAGAGCACAGCCATGTTATGGGGGGCCGGGGCCCATGGGGGCCGGGGACCATGTTATTGGGGAGGCACTGAGGGGTCAGCACTATAGTGAGGGGGCACTAAGAGCACAGCCATGTTATTGGGGAGGCACTGAGGGGTCATTACTATAGTGAGGGGGCACTAAGGGGGAAGCCATGTTATTGGGGAGGCACTGAGGGGTCAGTACTATAGTGAGGGGGCACTAAGGGGGAAGCCATGTTATTGGGGTGGCACTGAGGGGTCATTACTATAGTGAGGGGGCACTAAGAGCACAGCCATGTTATTGGGGAGGCACTGAGGAGTCAGCACTATAGCGAGGGGGCACTAAGAGGGCAGCCATGTTATTGGGGAGGCACTGAGGGGTCAGCACTATAGTGAGGGGGCACTAAGAGCACAGCCATGTTATTGGGGAGGCACTGAGGGGTCATTACTATAGTAAGGGGGGCACTAAGAGGGCAGCCATGTTATTGGGGAGGCACTGAGGGGTCAGCACTCTAGTGAGGGGGCACTAAGGGGGAAGCCATGTTATTGGGGGAGGCACTGAGGGGTCATTACTATAGTGAGGGGGCACTAATGGGGAAGCCATGTTATTGGGGAGGCACTGAGGGGTCAGCACTATAGTGAGGGGGCACTAAGAGCACAGCCATGTTATTGGGGAGGCACTGAGGGGTCAGCACTATAGTGAGGGGGCACTAAGGGGGAAGCCATGTTATTGGGGAGGCACTGAGGGGTCATTACTATAGTGAGGGGGCACTAAGGGGGAAGCCATGTTATTGGGGAGGCACTGAGGGGTCATTACTATAGTGAGGGGGCACTAAGGGGGAAGCCATGTTATTGGGGAGGCACTGAGGGGTCAGCACTATAGTGAGGGGGCACTAAGAGCACAGCCATGTTATTGGGGAGGCACTGAGGAGTCAGCACTATAGTGAGGGGGCACTAAGAGGGCAGCCATGTTATTGGGGAGGCACTGAGGGGTCAGCACTATAGTGAGGGGGCATTAAGAGGGCAGCCATGTTATTGGGGAGGCACTGAGGGGTCATCCCTATAGTGAGGGGGCACTAAGGGGGAAGCCATGTTATTGGGGAGGCACTGAGGGGTCAGCACTATAGTGAGGGGGCACTAAGAGCACAGCCATGTTATTGGGGAGGCACTGAGGGGTCAGCACTATAGTGAGGGGGCACTAAGAGCACAGCCATGTTATTGGGGAGGCACTGAGGGGTCAGCACTCTAGTGAGGGGGCACTAAGGGGGAAGCCATGTTATTGGGGAGGCACTGAGGGGTCATTACTATAGTGAGGGGGCACTAAGGGGGAAGCCATGTTATTGGGGAGGCACTGAGGGGTCAGCACTATAGTGAGGGGGCACTAAGAGGGCAGCCATGTTATTGGGGAGGCACTGAGGGGTCAGCACTATAGTGAGGGGGCACTAAGAGCACAGCCATGTTATTGGGGAGGCACTGAGGGGTCATTACTATAATAAGGGGGCACTAAGAGGGCAGCCATGTTATTGGGGAGACACTGAGGGGTCAGCACTATAGTGAGGGGGCACTAAGAGGGCAGCCATGTTATTGGGGAGGCACTGAGGGGTCATTACTATAGTGAGGGGGCACTAAGAGCACAGCCATGTTATTGGGGAGACACTGAGGGGTCATTACTATAGTAAGGGGGGCATTAAGAGGGCAGCCATGTTATTGGGGAGGCACTGAGGGGTCAGCACTATAGTGAGGGGGCACTAAGGGGGAAGCCATGTTATTGGGGAGGCACTGAGGGGTCATTACTATAGTAAGGGGGGCACTAAGAGGGCAGCCATGTTATTGGGGAGGCACTGAGGGGTCAGCACTATAGTGAGGGGGCACTAAGAGCACAGCCATGTTATTGGGGAGGCACTGAGGGGTCATTACTATAGTAAGGGGGGCACTAAGAGGGCAGCTATGTTATTGGGGAGGCACTGAGGGGTCATTACTATAGTGAGGGGGCACTAAGAGGGCAGCCATGTTATTGGGGAGGCACTGAGGGGTCATTACTATAGTGAGGGGGCACTAAGAGCACAGCCATGTTATTGGGGAGGCACTGAGGGGTCAGCACTATAGTGAGGGGGCACTAAGAGGGCAGCCTATGTTATTGGGGAGGCTGTAATGATTGTCACATTGGTTTTCACCCAGCTTTCCCAAAATCAGACAGAACTTTGCATGTCATTCATTTCCAGCTGTCATTTTGTGCTTTTTCCTTCACAAGATGTAATTGTCAGCGTCAGAGTCATGTGATCACTTCTACGCTTAACAAGACATTTGAAGTTTCCACCTTTTCAGTTTCTCAATTTCGATTAAAGAGGCTTTGATGTGTGAAGTGTCGGCTGCATGTAAGAAGTAGTCAGGAAGTAGTCAGACATCAGCCGGATTATAAAGTGTTTGATGGTCTGGTGTTATAATTTATAGCACTGACACACTGTGCCAAATTACAGAACAGCTATTACTACTGACAACCAGCTGTATATATCATGTCTGAGAGGTTGTCACAGCACCGCCCCCTGTTACTGACATCACTGATATAATGACATGTGATCAGACATGAGATCCGCACACCTTATACTACAGTACAGCTATTCATCTATTACTACTGACACCCAGCTGTATATATCATGTCTGAGAGGTTGTCACAGCCCCCGCCTCCTGTTACTGACATCACTGATGTAATATAATGACATGTGATCAGACATGAGATCCGCACACCTTATTCTACAGTACAGCTATTCATCTATTACTACTGACAACCAGCTATATATATCATGTCTGAGAGGTTGTCACAGCCCCGCCCCCTGTTACTGACATCACTGATATAATGACATGTGATCAGACATGAGATCCGCACACCTTATACTACAGTACCAGCTATTCATCTATTACTACTGACACCCAGCTGTATATATCATGTGTGAGAGGTTGTCACAGCCCCGCCCCCTGTTACTGACATCACTGATATAATGACATGTGATCAGACATGAGATCCGCACCACCTTATACTACAGTACAGCTATTCATCTATTACTACTGACACCCAGCTGTATATATCATGTCTGAGAGGTTGTCACAGCCCCGCCCCCTGTTACTGACATCACTGATATAATGACATGTGATCAGACATGAGATCCGCACACCTTATACTACAGTACAGCTATTCATCTATTACTACTGACAACCAGCTGTATATATCATGTCTGAGAGGTTGGCACTAGAGCCCCGCCCCCTGTTACTGACATCACTGATATAATATAATGACATGTGATCAGACATGAGGGATCCGCACACCTTATACTACAGTACAGCTATTCATCTATTACTACTGACACCCAGCTGTATATATCATGTCTGAGAGGTTGTAGTGAGGGGGCACAGAGCCCCGCCCCGTTACTGGACATCACTGATATAATGACATGTGATCAGACATGAGATCCGCACACCTTATTGGGCAGTACAGCTATTCATCTATTACTACTGACAACCAGCTGTATATATCATGTGTGAGAGGTTGTCACAGCCCCGCCCCCTGTTACTGACATCACTGATATAATGACATGTGATCAGACATGAGGGTCCGCACACCTTATGGGGGCACTACAGAGGCTATTCATCTATTACTACTGACACCCAGCTGTATATATCATGTGTGAGAGGTTGTCACAGCCCCGCCCCCTGTTACTGGGACATCACTGAGTATAATATAATGACAGGTGATCAGACATGAGATCCGCACACCATGATACTGGGGACGGTACAGCGGGTCATTACTATAAGGGCTACAGAGGGCAACCGCTGTATATATCATGTGTGAGAGGTTGTCACAGCCCCGCCCCCTGTTACTGACATCACTGATATAATGACATGTGATCAGACATGAGATCCGCACACCTTATACTACAGTACAGCTATTCATCTATTACTACTGACAACCAGCTGTTATATCATGTCTGAGAGGTTGTCACAGCGCGCGCCCCCTGTTACTGACATCACTGATATAATATAATGACATGTGATCAGACACTGAGGATCCGCACACCTGAGGGGTACTAGGCAGCTACATTGGGGAGGCTTCATGATTGTTACTACTGGTTTACACCCAGCTTTCCCATATATCATGTCTGAGATTTGGATGTCATTCATGCCCCGCCCCGTCATACTGGCATCATTGATTATAATGACATGTGACTCA
Organism: Leptodactylus fallax; assembly: GCA_947044405.1. Classification (NCBI taxonomy): domain Eukaryota; kingdom Metazoa; phylum Chordata; class Amphibia; order Anura; family Leptodactylidae; genus Leptodactylus; species Leptodactylus fallax. The sequence continues at coordinate 59,213 of CAMRHE010001130.1, forward strand.
GAGTCATGTGATCCCCACTACGCTTATACAAGACAGTACAGCTATTCATCTATTACTACTGACACCCAGCTGTATATATCATGTGTGAGAAGTGTCGGCCGCATGCCACGCCCCCTAGTCAGGAAACTGACATCAGCCTGATATAATATAAAGTGATTGGTGGTCTGGTGATATAATTGATCAGCACACCTTATACTACAGGCCATACAGCTATTCATCTATTACTACTGACAACCGGCTGTATATATCATGTGTGAGAGGTTGTCACAGCCCCGCCCCCTGTTACTGACATCACTGATATAATATAATGACATGTGATCAGACATGAGATCCGCACACCTTATACTACAGTACAGCTATTCATCTATTACTACTGACAACCGGCTGTATATATCATGTGTGAGAGGTTGTCACAGCCCCGCCCCCTGTTACTGACATCACTGATATAATATAATGACATGTGATCAGACATGAGATCCGCACACCTTATACTACAGTACAGCTATTCATCTATTACTACTGACAACCAGCTGTATATATCATGTCTGAGAGGTTGTCACAGCCCCGCCCCCTGTTACTGACATCACTGATATAATGACATGTGATCAGACATGAGATCCGCACACCTTATACTACAGTACAGCTATTCATCTATTACTACTGACACCCAGCTGTATATATCATGTCTGAGAGGTTGTCACAGCCCCGCCCCCTGTTACTGACATCACTGATATAATGACATGTGATCAGACATGAGATCCGCACACCTTATACTACAGTACAGCTATTCATCTATTACTACTGACAACCAGCTGTATATGTCATGTGTGAGAGGTTGTCACAGCCCCGCCCCCTGTTACTGACATCACTGATATAATATAATGACATGTGATCAGACATGAGATCCGCACACCTTATACTACAGTACAGCTATTCATCTATTACTACTGACACCCAGCCTGTATATATCATGTGTGAGAGGTTGTCACAGCCCCGCCCCCTGTTACTGACATCACTGATATAATATAATGACATGTGATCAGACATGAGATCCGCACACCTTATACTACAGTACAGCTATTCATCTATTACTACTGACACCCAGCTGTATATATCATGTCTGAGAGGTTGTCACAGCCCCGCCCCCTGTTACTGACATCACTGATATAATATATAATAGTCCGGCAGACACATTGTATGGTTTGTAGTGACAATTATCGTGTTTGCGGCGTTCATCGCGTACTTGCCGTTTTCTCTACACCGGTAGATTTTTATGTGATAAGTGAGAAATCTGATAATGTGGAAATGACATTGAGTTTGTGAATAGATATTTAGCGCGGTGTCGTTATATTCCGTAGATAGGAGAGGTTTGTCATACGCAGAGATGTCAGAGTGTCAAGGTGGGAGGGGGAGCCGAGACAATACAGACCGGGCAGAGACCGTGCGGCTACACCAGTATACAATATACATACATATAGATGATGTGTGAATAGCATAGGATAATGTATGATACAGATCACACTCAGCGCTATATAATGGCTAACAGTAGACATGGGACCATGTATGACACACGTATGATAATGTATGATTCTTATCAGACACCGTATAACACCTATTAATAGACATATGCTAATCTATGAAGAACTTGCAGGCATTATACATTGTCTAATAACATTCATATATTATTATAAGACATAGGATGATGTATGACACACGTATGATAATGTACAGTGGGCTGCAAAAGTCTTCACACCCTTTATCTTTGTCACATTTTGTCACAACCACAAACATAAATGTATTTTCTTGAGATTTTCAGTGATTACAACACAAAGTATCAGATAATTGTGAAGTGGAAGGAAAATGATACAAGGTTATCAAATCTGTAATCGAATAAACATCTGAAAAGTGTGACGTGCAAAAGTCTTCAGCCCCCTGTACTCTGATACCCCTAAATATAATCCAGTGCACACAATTGCCTTTAGAAGTCACTTAATGAGTTAATAGAGTCCGGCTGTGTGTGATGTAGTCTCAGTATAAATACACCTGTTCTGTGAAGACCTCAGTGGTTTGTTAGAGAACACTAGTGAACAAACAGCATCATGAAGACCAAGGAACTCACCAGACAGGTCAGAGAGAAAGTTGTGGAGAAGTGTAAAGCAGGGTTAGGTTATAAGAACATATCCCAAGCTTTGAGCATCTCAAGGAGCGCTGGAGAAAGTATTCTACAACTGCAAACCTACCAAGACATGGCCGTCCACCTAAACTAACAGATAGAGCAAGGAGAGCGCTGGTCAGAGAAGCGGCCAAGAGGCCCCTGGTCACTGTGGAGGAGCTGCAGAAATCCTCAGGTACAGGGAGAATCTGTCCACAGGACAACTAGAAGTCACTGCGCACCCCACAAATCTGCCAATCTATATGGAGGAGCGGCAAGAAGGAAACCATTGCTGTAAGAAAGACATAAGAAGTGGCGTCTGCAGTTTATGGCCACAAGTCATATAGGGGACACCGCAAACATGTGGGAGAAGGTGCTCTGCTCAAGGAGACCAAAGGGGAGCTCTATGGCCTAAATACAAAGTAACCCTGCTCATCCCCCTGAACACCCCGTCATCCCCACTGTGACACATAGGGGGCAGCATCATGCTGGGGGGGACAGGGAAGCTGCTCATAGGGGATGGGAAGATGGAGGGAGCTAAATACAGGCCAATCCTGGAAGAAAACCTGAGACTGGAGGCTGCAAAAGACAAGACTGGAAAGGAGATTCCAGCAAGACAATGACCCTAAACCTCCAGCCCGAGCTCCAGGGGAAGGTTTAGATGACAGAATATTCCGGGGTTAGAATGGCCCAGTCACAGTCCAGACCCAAATCCCATTGAGCATCTGTGGCAAGACATGAGAATTACTGATCACAGACACTCCATCCAATCTGGCTGCAAAGAAGAGGAAGGGGCAGAAATCTCATCTCTAGATGTGCAAAGCTGGTAGAGACCGAGCCCAAAAGACTCGGAGCTGGAATTGTGGCCAAAGGAGACTCTACAAGGTACTGCTATAGGGGGGCTGAAGACTTTTGCACACTAGTTAGATGTTTATTGGATTACAGATTTGATAACTTTGTATCATTTTCCTTCCACTTCACAATTATCTGATACTTTGTGTTGTTATCACTGAAAATCTCAAGAAAATACATTTAAGTTTGTGGTTGTGACAAAATGTGACAAAGTTCAGGGGTGTGAAGACTTTTACAAGGCACTGTATATATGTTATTAGACAATGTATAATTACCATTAGATATAGAATGATGTATGACCATGTATAAATCACATTAGACAACCTATAGTGCCTATTAGAAGACATCATAAGATAATATATGATACATGGGATGATATATGAACCTCATAATGCCCTCTATAATGTCTGCCAGAAGCTATATGATGTATGAAGGACATAAGAAAATATATGACACATATGAATCTTATTAGATACTGCATAATGGCTATTAGTAGACATGAGATGTTGTATCCAGGGCCACATCTGCCATGAGGCCCTACAGGACCTAATACCGTGTGCAGGGGCTGCTATGGGACATTATACTGTGTGGAGGGGCCGCTATGGGACATTATACCGTGTGGAGGGGCCGCTATGGGACATTATACCGTGTGGAGGGGCCACTATGGGACATTATACTGTGTGGAGGGGCCACTATGGGACATTATACTGTGTGTAGGGGCCACTATGGGACATTATACTGTGTGCAGGGGTCGCTATGTGACATTATACTGTGTGCAGGGGCCGCTATGGGACATTATACTGTGTGCAGGGGCCGCTATGGGACATTATACTGTGTGGAGGGGCCGCTATGAGACATTATACTGTGTGCAGGGGCCGCTATGGGACATTATACTGTGTGGAGGGACCGCTATGGGACATTATACTGTGTGGAGGGACCGCTATGGGACATTATACTGTGTGGAGGGACCGCTATGGGACATTGTACTGTGTGCAGGGGCCGCTATGGGACATTGTACTGTGTGCAGGGGCCGCTATGGGACATTCTACTGTGTGCAGGGACCGCTATAGGACATTATACTGTGTGCAGGGGCCGCTATGGGACATTATACTGTGTGAGGGGCCACATGGGACATTATACTGTGTGGAGGGGCGCATGTGACAAACTGTGTGCAGGGGCCACATGTGACATTAACGGTGCAGGGGCCGCAGGGACATATACTGTGTGGAGGGGCGCTATGGGACATTATACCGTGTGCAGGGGCCGCTATGGGACATATACCGTGTGCAGGGGCCGCTATGGGACATTATACTGTGTGCAGGGGCCACTATGGGACATTATACTGTGTGAAGGGGCCGCTATGGGACATTATACTGTGTGCAGGGGCCACTATGGGACATATACTGTGTGCAGGGGCGCATGTGACATTAACGTGGCAGGGGCCGCATGGGACAAACGTGGCAGGGGCCGCATGGGACATTATCTGTGTGGAGGGGGCGCTATGAGACATTATACTGTGTGCAGGGGCCGCTATGGGACATTATACTGTGTGGAGGGGCCGCTATGGGACATTATACTGTGTGGAGGGGCCGCTATGGGACATTATACCGTGTGAAGGGGCCGCTATGGGACATTATACTGTGTGGAGGGGCCACTATGGGACATTATACTGTGTGTAGGGGCCACTATGGGACATTATACTGTGTGCAGGGGTCGCTATGTGACATTATACTGTGTGCAGGGGCCGCTATGGGACATTATACTGTGTGCAGGGGCCGCTATGGGACATTATACTGTGTGGAGGGGCCGCTATGAGACATTATACTGTGTGCAGGGGCTGCTATGGGACATTATACTGTGGGGGGCGCCTGGAGGGGCCGCCAGGGGACATTATACTGTGTGGAGGGGCCGCTAGGGACAATACCGGGGCCGCTATGGGACATTATACTGTGTGGAGGGGCCGCTATGGGACATTATACTGTGTGTAGGGGCCACTATGGGACATTATACTGTGTTGCAGGGGTCGCTATGTGACATTATACTGTGTGCAGGGGCCGCTATGGGACATTATACTGTGTGCAGGGGCCGCTATGGGACATTATACTGTGTGGAGGGGCCGCTATGAGACATTATACTGTGTGCAGGGGCCGCTATGGGACATTATACTGTGTGTAGGGGCCACAGGGACATTATACTGTGTGCAGGGGTCCTATGTGACATTATACTGTGTGCAGGGGCCGCTATGGGACATTCTACTGTGTGCAGGGGCCGCTATGGGACATTCTACTGTGTGCAGGGACCGCTATAGGACATTATACTGTGTGCAGGGGCCGCTATGGGACATTATACTGTGTGTAGGGGCCACTATGGGACATTATACTGTGTGGAGGGGTCGCTATGTGACATTATACTGTGTGCAGGGGCCACTATGGGACATTATACTGTGTGCAGGGGCCACTATGTGACATTATACCGTGTGCAGGGGCCGTGGGACATTATACCGTGTGCAGGGGCCGCTATGGGACATTATACCGTGTGCAGGGGCCGCTATGGGACATTATACCGTGTGCAGGGGCCACTATGGGACATTATACTGTGTGCAGGGGCCGCTATGGGACATTATACTGTGTGGAGGGGCCGCTATGGGACATTATACTGTGTGGAGGGGCCGCTATGGGACATTATACTGTGTGCAGGGGCCGCTATGGGACATCACGGGCAGGGGCCGCTAGGGACACACGGGCAGGGACCGCATGGGACAACGGGCAGGGGCCACAGGGACAAACGGGCAGGGGCCACAGGACAAACCGGGCAGGGGCGCAGGGACATTATACTGTGTGCAGGGGCCACTATGGGCATTATACCGTGTGGCAGGGGCCGCTATGGGACATACTGTGTGCAGGGGCCGCTATGGGACATTATACTGTGTGCAGGGGCCGCTATGGGACATACTGTGTGGAGGGGCCACTATGGGACATTATACTGTGTGGAGGGGTCGCTATGGGACATTATACTGTGTGCAGGGGCCGCTATGGGACATACTGTGTGGAGGGGCCACTATGGGACATTATACTGTGTGCAGGGGCTGCTATGGGACATTATACCGTGTGCAGGGGCTGCTATGGGACATTATACTGTGTGCAGGGGCCACTATGGGACATTATTCTTAAAGGGGTTTTCCAAGAATTGTATAATCTCCGAGGGGTCTGGGGCAGGAGTTACATAAACCCACCACTCACCTGTCCCCGGCTCTGATGTCAGCCTATTGGGTCGCGCACCTTCATTCCCCAGACGCCCTGCACCTCAGTCTGCAGCGGACCAGTGATGTCACTGCTCCCTCTCCAGAGGTCACGCGGGGACAGCACAGAATGTTTTTTATGTTACACCTGCCAACCTGTCATCCTGAGCTTCCTGGTTCATGAGCAGACGGCAGATGTACAGCCGCACAGAGGGAGGGGGGATAACCAGCCCCAGGGCACGGAGATGGCTGCACTGACCCCTGATTTTAGGGGGTGTATGAGGATCGGCACCAGGAGTCGCCAGGTATAAAGTTATCTTTATAATGTAACACAAGATACACAATATAACTTACATCATATACAAACCAGAGGTAACACAAAGAGCCCAACCCGGGCCCCTAGAAGACACATTCCCAGGGCCCCAGATGCAGCATGGTCACTGAGGATTATCCCTTTACATTCACTGGTTTTTGGGTCTTCCCACAATCCCTTGCTCCTCAGCACTCTGCTCATCCTGAGCCTCCTGGTTCTTCTATAGTACAGACAAGGCCATGTCTTCTTCCTTCTCCTACATGTATCGGGCACTGCAGTGCTCCACCTGGTGGGAAGGACTGGTAGCTCTGCTCATCCTGAGCCTCCTGCTTCATGTACACTTCATGCTAGGCCCGTCCTTTCCCTCCCACAATCTGATGCTCTGCTCATCCTGAGCTTCCTGGTTCATGAATGGATTACTCATCCGGTTATGGCAGCCACTGCTGGGTGTCAGGGGAAGTTTTCAGGATGTTTACGCTCATGTATTGCCCCATTCAACCCAATAGATGGCCCTACTGCTTACAATGGGATTAGATTTAGGGGGAAGGGCCTTGAGTGAAGCCCCGCCTTCTCTATCCACTAAACGCGTCCTAAAAACCGGATGGGGTTGTCAACAGAAACCCAAAAATAGCTCATTAACCCTTAAAGTCAAACAAATTCCCTCTAATTATTGTTTTCTGAACCGTCCTCTACAGATGGCGGCCACCAACATGGCCGACGTGATGCTCCTGTGTGACTGGTCACCTAAACAATGAGGTGTCTGGGAAAGCTGGGTGATGAGCTTTGTGGGGACTGTAAGAGCAGCTATAATAGTCACCCAACTTTCCCAGATACAGATATGTGTAAATGAAAAGGATTTATCAGAATTATCAACCATTTAAGTGACAGCAACTTCTAATTAGCGGGAATTTTTTGTCAGTATTTGGGTCCAGTAGGAGGACGAGATTGATAACTCCGACCCCTCCCCACCCCCACCACACCCGCCGCCGCTCCCCTCTGCTATGCAGCAATAGAAGGTTTAGTGCAAATACAGTCCTGGGTCTTCAATACCCCTCCATCGGATCAGCCCCCCAAGATGGCGGCAGGTGGAGTCTACCGGGCCTGGACTTCTGACTCCCCTGTCATAAATACATATTTATACGTGTTTATCTGTTGTCAGGCCGCCGCTCGCATTAAGTGCTCGGAAACAGGCTCATGCTCCAGCGAGTCAGGCGCTATTTTTATCTGCAGTCGTCTCCGTGGGTGGTTTGTGTTCTGAGGCTTCTGTACACGGCGGTGGCGGCGACGAGTGACAGGCTGGTAAAACAATCTGTACGATAACTGGCGAGGGGGGGCGGAGGGGCGCGAAGGAAACCGCGAGCGAGAGTCGGATTGTGCGGCTCCAGGAAAAACAATCAATAAGGATCCGTACGGAGGAGGAAACTAATACATCTCTCAATTAGCGGCAGTCGGCGGCGGCGGCAGCGCCCCAATCTCCACAGCAATCTGCTCAATTAGCGGCTGACGTTCCTATGGACACGGTCGGACGGGGGGGGCGGGCGCGAATACCAGTCCTGATGAAGATTGAACAGCAATTTTCTCTCCCGGGAGCCGCGCGGATCCATCGCAGGGCGGCAGTGTCCTTGGGAACACAAAGTCAGGGTTACGACAAGATTACAAAAGTGACGCCGCGAGATGTCCGGCCGCCCTCAGTGCGCCTGGCTACGGCTGCTCTGCTCAGTCCCTGAGTGGGCGCTGGATGGCCGCAGCGTTAACGATACCGTCTGCTCGCTCGATGAGCTCTCCTCGCCGCTCTCCTCCTTGTGGATGATGGTCTGAGCCGGACACTCAAAGTGAACGCAGTGGAAAACCTGGAAAGAGAAGAAGGGGTTAAACCAAAAGCATGTAATCTGTTCTAAAGAAAGCTGAGTGACAAGCAATATGGCCACCATTACAAATACGGCAGGGATCAGGGGGCGCTAGAGAAGTAGTGCCGGAGTGATAACTAGGCAGATCAAGACATTTACAGAACCACCCAACTTTCCCACACTCCTGAATGTCACATAGTGTGAAGGGTGGATGTACCAGGAAAATCTTTAGCATGTGCACCGCTGTCGGCCATATTAGGTCTTATGTGCCTGTGGTTAGGTCAGACACATGTTCCTCCCCCTCCCAGCTCTATCTGGTAGTCGTAGTCAGATAACTGTCCCTCCCCTCTTCACTTCTGTTTATACAGCAGAAAACATGGCCGTAGTGCCCACAGTGACTAAGAGAACAGACAGCACGGGGGAGGTGAGAGAACCGAGGGCGCCATGTGAGAGACAGGAAAGTCCGGAGTCAGGCGCGCTGGAGACTCTTATGTAACAAGTCAGAAAACTCTTCGTGTCCCCAGGACCAAAAAACAAAGAATAAAGCAAAACAATTCTATAAATAAGTGTCGCTGTCCCTTTAAGAGCGTCGGAGCTCACATCTGGATATTATCATACAGATTGGAGTCATTATGGCGGCCGTATCCCGACCGTTTAGAGAGTAATAAAGTGGCGGCTCGTGTAAATGAATCGATATTAGTGGAGTCAGGTGGCGGCGGCGGCGCGGTGCGTGCGTCACGGCGTTATCATCGGACAGATACATTGTGATATATCACAGGAAACTGATCAACCTGTAATCAATGGTGACAGCGGCCGAGGTGTCCGTACAGCGCCACACACTCCGCACTACCCACCGCCGTCATGTGACGGACACTCAGCGCCGCTCACCCATTTTCCACTTTATTATCATGTCTTATACTCTAGTCACCCCAAGAGCTGCAAAATAATTCTACTAATTTCCTAGAACCTAAAATTTCTGCTGATTTAGTCTCTGTCCTCTGCTGTGCTGCATTCTGAGACTTGTAGTGCTCACTACTCCATACAATACATCAGCATGTACCTGATATATAGCACAGAGCCCGAAGTACCACATGTGCAGCTCTGGATGTAACTGGAGCATTGACATAGACGGATCTATATGTGACTATACACACTGAACATGAAGGGTCCGGGGGTCTCACCTCGTTCGCCGTGTTGTGGGTCCCTACAATCCTGATGAAACAAGTCGGCTGTCGGTCAAATGTTATTGTCTGCCACGACCTGGAAGACAAGGAGGAAGGCAAAGGGTTAAAGTCAGTGTCTGCGGAGTGTACGGAGCAGGAACATCCAAGGGGTAACCCCGCAGCGTTACCTCTAAATGACACAAGGCTTATACTCCAGTCACAGCCAGAGCTGCATTCACAAGCCTGAGATTTCTGTCATGACAAGGCTATTACACCCCGAGTGTCAGCCTGTCATTATCCTGTACCCCGAGTGTCAGCCTGTCATTATCCTGTACCCCGAGTGTCAGCCTGTCATTATCCTGTACCCCGAGTGTCAGCCTGTCATTATCACCCCGAGGTCAGCCGCATTACCCGTACCCCCAGTGTCAGCCTGTCATTATCCTGTACCCCCAGTATCAGCCTGTCATTATCCTGTACCCCCAGTGTCAGCCTGTCATTATCCTGTACCCCCAGTGTCAGCCTGTCATTATCGCCCCGAGTGTCACCGTCATTATCCGTACCCCAAGTGTCAGCCTGTCATTATCCTGTACCCCGAGTGTCAGCCTGTCATTATCCTGTACCCCCAGTGTCAGCCTGTCATTATCCTGTACCCCCAGTGTCAGCCTGTCATTATCCTGTACCCCCAGTGTCAGCCTGTCATTACCCCGTACCCCCAGTGTCAGCCTGTCATTATCCTGTACCCCGAGTGTCAGCCTGTCATTATCCTGTACCCCGAGTGTCAGCCTGTCATTATCCTGTACCCCGAGTGTCAGCCTGTCATTATCCTGTACCCCCAGTGTCAGCCTGTCATTATCCTGTACCCCCAGTGTCAGCCTGTCATTATCCTGTACCCCGAGTGTCAGCCTGTCATTATCCTGTACCCCCAGTGTCAGCCTGTCATTATCCTGTACCCCGAGTGTCAGCCTGTCATTATCCTGTACCCCAAGTGTCAGCCTGTCATTATCCTGTACCCCGCAGTGTCAGCCTGTCATTATCCTGTACCCCAAGTGCCAGCCTGTCATTATCCTGTACCCCGAGTGTCAGCCTGTCATTATCCTGTACCCCCAGTGTCAGCCTGTCATTATCCTGTACCCCCAGTGTCAGCCTGTCATTATCCTGTACCCCCAGTGTCAGCCTGTCATTACCCTGTACCCCAAGTGTCAGCCTGTCATTATCCCGTACCCCCAGTGTCAGCCTGTCATTATCCTGTACCCCCAGTGTCAGCCTGTCATTATCCTGTACCCCCAGAGTGTCAGCCTGCCATTATCCTGTACCCCCAGTGTCAGCCTGTCATTATCCTGTACCCCCAGTGTCAGCCTGTCATTATCCTGTACCCCGAGTGTCAGCCTGTCATTATCCTGTACCCCGAGTGTCAGCCTGTCATTATCCTGTACCCCGAGTGTCAGCCTGTCATTATCCTGTACCCCAAGTGTCAGCCTGTCATTATCCCCCCAGTGCAGCCTGTCATTATCCGTACCCCCAGTGTCAGCCTGTCATTATCCTGTACCCCCAGTGTCAGCCTGTCATTATCCCGTACCCCCAGTATCAGCCTGTCATTATCCTGTACCCCCAGTGTCAGCCTGTCATTATCCTGTACCCCCAGTATCAGCCTGCCATTATCCTGTACCCCCAGTGTCAGCCTGTCATTATCCTGTACCCCCAGTGTCAGCCTGTCATTATCCTGTACCCCCGAGTGTCAGCCTGTCATTATCCTGTACCCCAAGTGTCAGCCTGTCATTATCCTGTACCCCGAGTGTCAGCCTGTCATTATCCTGTACCCCAAGTGCCAGCCTGTCATTATCCTGTACCCCGAGTGTCAGCCTGTCATTATCCTGTACCCCCAGTGTCAGCCTGTCATTATCCCGTACCCCCAGTGTCAGCCTGTCATTATCCCGTACCCCCAGTGTCAGCCTGTCATTATCCCGTACCCCCAGTGTCAGCCTGTCATTATCCTGTACCCCCAGTGTCAGCCTGTCATTATCCCGTACCCCCAGTGTCAGCCTGTCATTATCCTGTACCCCGAGTGTCAGCCTGTCATTATCCTGTACCCCGAGTGTCAGCCTGTCATTATCCTGTACCCCAAGTGTCAGCCTGTCATTATCCTGTACCCCCAGTGTCAGCCTGTCATTATCCTGTACCCCCAGTGTCAGCCTGTCATTATCCCGTACCCCGAGTGTCAGCCTGTCATTATCCTGTACCCCCAGTGTCAGCCTGTCATTATCCTGTACCCCGAGTGTCAGCCTGTCATTATCCTGTACCCCCAGTGTCAGCGTGTCATTATCCTGTACCCCCAGTGTCAGCCTGTCATTATCCTGTACCCCAGTGTCAGCCTGTCATTATCCTGTACCCCGAGTGTCAGCCTGTCATTATCCTGTACCCCCAGTGTCAGCCTGTCATTATCCTGTACCCCCAGTGTCAGCCTGTCATTATCCTGTACCCCCAGTGTCAGCCTGTCATTATCCTGTACCCCGAGTGTCAGCCTGTCATTATCCTGTACCCCGAGTGTCAGCCTGTCATTATCCTGTACCCCCAGTGTCCGTCTGTCATTATCCTCTACCCTGAGTGTCAGCCTGTCATTATCCTGTACCCCCAGTGTCAGCCTGTCATTATCCCGTACCCCCGACCCCAGTGTCAGCCTGTCATTATCCTGTACCCCCAGTGTCAGCCTGTCATTATCCTGTACCCCGAGTGTCAGCCTGTCATTATCCTGTACCCCGAGTGTCAGCCTGTCATTATCCTGTACCCCCAGTGTCAGCCTGTCATTATCCTGTACCCCGAGTGTCAGCCTGTCATTATCCTGTACCCCAGTGTCAGCCTGTCATTATCCTGTACCCCCAGTGTCAGCCTGTCATTATCCTGTACCCCGAGTGTCAGCCTGTCATTATCCTGTACCCCGAGTGTCAGCCTGTCATTATCCTGTCCCCCAGTGTCAGCCTGTCATTATCCTGTACCCCGAGTGTCAGCCTGTCATTATCCTGTACCCCCAGTGTCAGCCTGTCATTATCCTGTACCCCGAGTGTCAGCCTGTCATTATCCTGTACCCCGCAGTGTCCGTCTGTCATTATCCTGTACCCCCAGTGTCCGCCTGTCATTATCCTGTACCCCCAGTGTCAGCCTGTCATTATCCTGTACCCACAGTGTCAGCCTGTCATTATCCTGTCCCCCAGTGTCAGCCTGTCATTATCCTGTACCCCGAGTGTCAGCCTGTCATTATCCTGTACCCCCAGCCTGTCATTATCCTGTACCCCCAGTATCAGCCTGTCATTATCCTGTACCCCCAGTATCAGCCTGTCATTATCCTGTACCCCCAGTGTCAGCCTGTCATTACCCTGTACCCCGAGTGTCAGCCTGTCATTACCCTGTACCCCCAGTGTCAGCCTGTCATTATCCTGTACCCCGAGTGTCAGCCTGTCATTATCCTGTACCCCGAGTGTCAGCCTGTCATTAATCATAGCAGAACCATGGCTGCAGCTCTGTATGTAACGAGTATATGCAAAAGTCTAAAGGAAAAATATTCCCCTTAAACGCACTAAATCTACAGCTCAACAACAAAGACCGACCGCCAAGTGCCGACTGTGTAACCGAGACCATAGAAAGTGCGTCCTCATTACCGCATAATACCGGAGAGCGGAGGAGATTTTCAGCCTCTCAGAAGATTCTGCAGCACTTGAGGATGTTTGTGATGGGGAGAGAACAATAGTAATGCAGATAGACTGAGAAGCCGGAGGAGCGGGGGGGGCTAAGAGGACGCTGCTCTTCTATCCCAAACTGAAAAGAGATCCAGAGACAAAGAGCTGCGGAGACACCAGAGCGCAGAACATCTTATATCCATATACAGGCCAGAACACAAGCTCAATATCCGCAGCGCCATTGTACTGTCACCCATGACACATCCACCGCTCGTACCTGACACTCACAAAGACGAGAGCACACAAAGCACTGTCAGCACGGAGAACAGGCGCACAATAGGCCCCGCTCCCCCGACAAAGGAGGGACACAAAGACTCTATAACCAGTGCATTATACATCTGACTAATAGAGGAAGCGGGCACCAGAGCAAGCGGGACAATCACCAGCTATACAGAGGGGATGGAAATACACCAAAAGCCTCCATAATATAGAAATCTCCAGAGCGGGGCAGTATTATAGTAGTTATATTCTTGTACATAGGAGGCAGTATTATAGTAGTTATATTCTTGTACATAGGAGGCAGTATTATAGTAGTTATATTCTTGTACATAGGAGCAGTATTATAGTAGTTATATTCTTGTACATAGGAGTAGTATTATAGTAGTTATATTCTTGTACATAGGGCAGTATTATAGTAGTTATATTCTTGTACATAGGAGTAGTATTATAGTAGTTATATTCTTGTACATAGGAGCAGTATTATAGTAGTTATATTCTTGTACATAGGAGTATTATAGTAGTTATATTCTTGTACATAGGGGCAGTATTATAGTAGTTATATTCTTGTACATAGGAGTAGTATTATAGTAGTTATATTCTTGTACATAGGAGGTAGTATTATAGTAGTTATATTCTTGTACATAGAAGTAGTATTATAGTAGTTATATTCTTGTACATAGGAGCAGTATTATAGTAGTTATATTCTTGTACATAGGAGCAGTATTATAGTAGTTATATTCTTGTACATAGGAGTAGTATTATAGTAGTTATATTCCTGTACATAGGAGGTAGTATTATAGTAGTTATATTCTTGTACATAGAAGTAGTATTATAGTAGTTATATTCTTGTACATAGGAGCAGTATTATAGTAGTTATATTCTTGTACATAGGAGCAGTATTATAGTAGTTATATTCTTGTACATAGGAGCAGTATTATAGTAGTTATATTCTTGTACATAGGAGGTAGTATTATAGTAGTTATATTCTTGTACATAGGAGCAGTATTATAGTAGTTATATTCTTGTACATAGGAGCAGTATTATAGTAGTTATATTCTTGTACATAGGAGTAGTATTATAGTAGTTATATTCTTGTACATAGGAGCAGTATTATAGTAGTTATATTCTTGTACATAGGAGCAGTATTATAGTAGTTATATTCCTGTACATAGGAGGTAGTATTATAGTAGTTATATTCTTGTACATAGGAGCAGTATTATAGTAGTTATATTCTTGTACATAGGAGCAGTATTATAGTAGTTATATTCTTGTACATAGGAGCAGTATTATAGTAGTTATATTCTTGTACATAGGAGTAGTATTATAGTAGTTATATTCTTGTACATAGGAGTAGTATTATAGTAGTTATATTCTTGTACATAGGAGGCAGTATTATAGTAGTTATATTCTTGTACATAGGAGGTAGTATTATAGTAGTTATATTCTTGTACATAGGAGCAGTATTATAGTAGTTATATTCTTGTACATAGGAGCAGTATTATAGTAGTTATATTCTTGTATATAGGAGCAGTATTATAGTAGTTATATTCTTGTACATAGGAGGCAGTATTATAGTAGTTATATTCTTGTACATAGGAGCAGTATTATAGTAGTTATATTCTTGTACATAGGAGCAGTATTATAGTAGTTATATTCTTGTACATAGTAGTATTATAGTAGTTATATTCTTGTACATAGGAGGTAGTATTATAATAGTTATATTCTTGTACATAGGAGTAGTATTATAGTAGTTATATTCTTGTACATAGGAGCAGTATTATAGTAGTTATATTCTTGTACATAGGAGCAGTATTATAGTAGTTATATTCTTGTACATAGGAGTAGTATTATAGTAGTTATATTCTTGTACATAGGAGTAGTATTATAGTAGTTATATTCTTGTACATAGGAGCAGTATTATAGTAGTTATATTCTTGTACATATGAGTAGTATTATAGTAGTTATATTCTTGTACATAGGAGCAGTATTATAGTAGTTATATTCTTGTACATAGGGGCAGTATTATAGTAGTTATATTCTTGTACATAGGAGTAGTATTATAGTAGTTATATTCTTGTACATAGGAGCAGTATTATAGTAGTTATATTCTTGTACATAGGAGTAGTATTATAGTAGTTATATTCTTGTACATAGGGGACAGTATTATAGTAGTTATATTCTTGTACATAGGGGCAGTATTATAGTAGTTATATTCTTGTACATAGGAGTAGTATTATAGTAGTTATATTCTTGTACATAGGAGCAGTATTATAGTAGTTATATTCTTGTACATAGGGGACAGTATTATAGTAGTTATATTCTTGTACATAGGGGCAGTATTATAGTAGTTATATTCTTGTACATAGGAGGTAGTATTATAGTAGTTATATTCCTGTACATAGGAGCAGTATTATAGCAGTTATATTCTTGTACATAGGAGCAGTATTATAGTAGTTATATTCTTGTATATAGGAGCAGTATTATAGCAGTTATATTCTTGTACATAGGAGGTAGTATTATAGTAGTTATATTCTTGTACATAGGGGGCAGTATTATATTAGTTATATACTTGTACATAGGGGGCAGTATTATAGTAGTTATATTCTTGTACATAGGGGGCAGTATTATATTAGTTATATACTTGTACATAGGGGGGGCAGTATTATAGTAGTTATATTCTTGTACATAGGAGCAGTATTATAGTAGTTATATTCTCATACATAGGAGGTAGTATTATAGTAGTTATATTCTTGTACATAGGAGCAGTATTATAGTAGTTATATTCTTGTACATAGGAGGCAGTATTATAGTAGTTATATTCTTGTACATAGGGGCAGTATTATAGTAGTTATATTCTTGTACATAGGAGCAGTATTATAGTAGTTATATTCTTGTACATAGGAGGTAGTATAATAGTAGTTATATTCTTGTACATAGGAGCAGTATTATAGTAGTTATATTCTTGTACATAGGAGGCAGTATTATAGTAGTTATATTCTTGTACATAGGAGCAGTATTATAGTAGTTATATTCTTGTACATAGGAGCAGTATTATAGTAGTTATATTCTTGTACATAGGAGGTAGTATTATAGTAGTTATATTCTTGTACATAGGAGGTAGTATTATAGCAGTTATATTCTTGTACATAGGAGTAGTATTATAGTAGTTATATTCTTGTACATAGGAGGTAGTATTATAGTAGTTATATTCTTGTACATAGGAGGTAGTATTATAGTAGTTATATTCTTGTACATAGGGGGCAGTATTATAGTAGTTATATTCTTGAACATAGGGGCAGTATTATAGCAGTTATATTCTGTTAAATAGGGGGCAGTATTGTATATGACAGGTAGTCTCCTTTAATTGTGTTCTTAGTAGCTCAGGATGAGGTGATGCGGTTTTATTGTACAGTGAGAGGTAATTGTGAATTCATTTAATCTTCAGCAGATAATAATGAACTTAATTAAACTTTATAATTAGAACATCTTTATATAGCTTCAGGATTCAGGCGTCGTCTCTGGCTCAGTATCTGGTTTTATCGCTATATCTGGCGATGGGACCTCATCTTATTACAAGCAGTGATGATGATGTAATATGACCGATTATTAACTATGTCCGTTTCGTGATATTATAACTTATGGTATTATCTTCATGGAGTTAGTGGGTATGGCGGAATAATGGTGCAATATGTCCACAAATATGGTGCATGTTCTGAACGCTTGCTCTCACTCCATTATCACCTGCCCTCTGAGCAGCCGTAGAGCTGCGTTCCTCGGGCGCTCGTCCTGCAGACAGATATTTATTCCTCACCTTCTCAGGAATGATGCGTTACAATGCCCGCTATTTGCTACAAAGGAAAGGTTAGTTGGCGGAGCGCTCGGGTGTAATTATCGCCCGCCTCTCACTATTTACAGCTCAGACAGCTCGGTTTTATAACAGACATTAGTGCGATACGGAAAACGATGGCGCCGAAAAAAAAAAATTATCACCAGCGTTTGCCCTTTAAGAAGAAGAAAAGGAAAAGACGTTTTCTTTATTGTCATTGTAGGTGAAGACGAGAAATAAATCTCCGCTCGGCATTTAAAGGGATGACAATGACATTGGCGCAGGCCGCTAATTGGCTTCTAGTAAGGAGGTAGAGAGAGCCCATAAGAAACGGCGTGACGGCTTCTATGGATGGCGAAAGGCGCCGGACAGGATGGGCTGTCCGGGGAGTGAATCATCCACAGGTACAAGGAGCGGAATAACAAGACTCTGCCTCGTCCTGCGGCTTGACAGGCGGCTCTATCCTGTCATGGCGGTATCAGCCGCAGCCCATCACATCCGGTGTAACCTTTATCAGCCGGGCTGGAATTATTCACCGTCTAATAAGGGCTAAATACTGTCTGGGTGTGAGGACTAAGAGTTGTCAGAGGTACATGACACGTGTGACACCCGCAGGAGGCGAAAAGGCCGACTCTGTCACCTGACAGCGCAATGGCGAACGGGAAAAAAAAATCTGAGAAAGGTTTTATTATTGTAAATCTATTTCCCTGACGCAGATCTAGGGGCGAAAATCATCATCTAACTGTACGGAGAAGAAACCGCACTATTATAATGAGCCCGAAGGCAGCTAGAAACCCGGGCAAAGTATAATATAGCACTGATGTAATATAAACAATGACATAATATTACACCTATATATTATACACCAATACACCGCAGTGTGATATTACACCCATGTATTATACACCAGTCTGATATTACACCCATGTATTATACACCAGTCTGATATTACACCCATGTATTATACACCGCAGTCTGATATTACACCCATATATTATACACTACAGTCTGATATTACACCCATGTATTATACACCGCAGTCTGATATTACACCCATATATTATACACCAGTCTGATATTACACCCATGTATTATACACCGCAGTCTGATATTACACCCATATATTATACACCAGTCTGATATTACACCCATGTATTATACACCACAGTCTGATATTACACCCATGTATTATACACCACAGTCTGATATTACACCCATGTATTATACACCACAGTCTGATATTACACCCATGTATTATACACCGCAGTCTGATATTACACCCATGTATTATACACCACAGTCTGATATTACACCCATATATTATACACCACAGTCTGATATTACACCCATGTATTATACACCGCAGTCTGATATTACACCCATATATTATACACCACAGTCTGATATTACACCCATGTATTATACACCGCAGTCTGATATTACACCCATATATTATACACCAGTCTGATATTACACCCATGTATTATACACCGCAGTCTGATATTACACCCATATATTATACACCAGTCTGATATTACACCCATGTATTATACACCACAGTCTGATATTACACCCATGTATTATACACCACAGTCTGATATTACACCCATGTATTATACACCACAGTCTGATATTACACCCATGTATTATACACCACCAGTCTGATATTACACCCATGTATTATACACCACAGTCTGATATTACACCCATGTATTATACACCCAGTCTGATATTACACCCATATATTATACACCAGTCTGATATTACACCCATGTATTATACACCACAGTCTGATATTACACCCATGTATTATACACCACAGTCTGATATTACACCCATGTATTATAGACCAGCCTGATATTACACCCATATATTATACACTACAGTCTGATATTACACCCATGTATGATACACCACAGTCTGATATTACACCTATATATTATACACCAATACACCGCAGTCTGATATTACACCAATGTATTATACACCAGTCTGATATTACACCAATGTATTATACACCAGTCTGATATTACACCCATGTATTATACACCAGTCTGATATTACACCCATATATTATACACTACAGTCTGATATTACACCCATGTATTATACACCACAGTCTGATATTACACCCATGTATTATAGACCAGCCTGATATTACACCCATGTATTATACACCACAGTCTGATATTACACCCATGTATTATACACCACAGTCTGATATTACACCCATGTATTATACACCGCAGTCTGATATTACACCCATGTATTATACACCACAGTCTGATATTACACCCATGTATTATACACCACAGTCTGATATTACACCCATGTATTATAGACCAGCCTGATATTACACCCATATATTATACACCAGTCTGATATTACACCCATGTATTATACACCACAGTCTGATATTACACCCATGTATGATACACCAGTCTGATATTACACCCATGTATTATACACCACAGTCTGATATTACACCCATGTATTATAGACCAGCCTGATATTACACCAATGTATTATACACCGCAGTCTGATATTACACCCTTATATTATACACCATAGTCTGATATTACACCCATGTATTATACACCACAGTCTGATATTACACCCATGTATTATACACCACAGCCTGATATTACACCCAAGTATTATACACCACAGCCTGATATTACACCAATGTATTATACACCACAGTCTGATATTACACCCATGTATTATACACCACAGTCTGATAATAATAATCTACACGAAATATAATTGAGGACACTTCACATTTACCTGCAGGGAACCTTTGTGCGATCGGCCACCATCGTCCACTGCTGCTGGTTTGTAGACACCTCAATGTAGTAGCTGTAACTTCGGTCGTCACAATCCCACAGCAATAACCTATTATATAAAGAGAGGTGCTGATTAGTCAGTGACCACTACAAGTGACAACAGAGGGTGTCTATTATATCACATGACATATTATATCACATGACATGCTATACTATTACATCACATGATATTACATTACACATTATAATATCCCATTCTATTACATTACTTATATCACATGACATGCTATACTATCATATTATATCACTTTCTATATCACATGACATGCTATACGATCATATTATATCACTTTACATATTATATCACATGACATGCTATAATATTACATCACATGATATTACATTACACATTATAATAACCCATTCTATTACATCATTACATATATTATTACATCACTATATTGTTATTTTGCTTACTTTTATATCGCCACCATAGTCCATATCACTTTAGATCATATGATATGACATCACAGATTATATGACATCACACATTGTATTATCACATTACATTACATTTACTCCCGCCCACTGACCGGAGGCCTGCGCAGTCCGTTGTTCTTGGCCGCCTGTATTTACAGCGCTTTCTGTTTAAAGATCCCACAGAACTAATTCACAAATGTCCCTGATGTATGTGGAGTGGACGCGCTTTATTCCAGCCGCGCTCGATATCACATCTGACTCTGCAGGGGGTTATTGAAAACTGATAGATCTGTGATTTTGCTTACAGATCTCAAAGGTAACCCAGGGGCCTCTGTGTGTGCCATCGATTATATGGGGGGTGGCGAGGAGGGATCGGGGCGCCCTTCTTCTCAGCAATTTACTTATTGAGAGTTGCCTCTAATTTTCTAGCACTTCTTCTAGTGAAGTCTATGATGTCAGATGGTGAGCTCAGGAAAGTGAAGCTGTAACCCTTCCTGTGCCTTATCTACTACAAGAGGGGCTTCTATGGCAGAGGAAGAGTTAAAGCTGACATCTGACCATTGGAACACAAGTCACTGCCCAAATATTTCTGGAGCTCACTGTATGTTCTGATACACAAGTTTTGGCATTTTAGCCATTTACCAAAACCTATTCCAGATCCAGTTATATAATGAATCTGGGCACATAGGGCGGACTCTGAGCTGTACCCCGAGGGTCTTCACATCCTAACTGGAGGAAGGGGTTACGAATTACCACTCTGTAATATGTAACTGGACAATGATCTCACAAGCTATGTAATGGGCCATTCCCACATTAATCCATCATCAATAAGCAAGTAAAACGTCTGGAGGTGACTGCAGGGGTGACATTTACATGTGGAAGCTGTTGCTGTGAACCCACAACATGAGGTCAAAGGAGCTTTCAATGAAAGCGACACAGACCAAAGAAGAAGAAATCCATCAGAGAGATGTCGGAAGACAAGAGTGGTGGAAGATCACAGAATCCTCTCTATAGTGAAGAAAAACACTTCACAACATCCACCCAAGTGAAGAACACTGTGCAGGAAGTAGATGTATCACAGTATCTAAGCCTACCATAAAGAGAAGAACAATGCAGGAAGTAGGTGTATCACAGTATCTAAGCCTACCATAAAGAGAAGAACAATGCAGGAAGTAGGTGTATCACAGTATCTAAGCCACCACAAAGAGAAGAACAATGCAGGAAGTAGGTGTATCACAGTATCTAAGCCACCATAAAGAGAAGAACAATGCAGGAAGTAGGTGTATCACAGTATCTAAGCCTACCACAAAGAGAAGAACAATTCAGGAAGTAGGTGTATCACAGTATCTAAGCCTACCAACAGAGAAGAACACCTGCAGAAAGTAGGTGTATCACAGTATCTAAGCCTACCAACAGAGAAGAACACCGCAGGAAGTAGGTGTATCACAGTATCTAAGTCACCGAAAAGAAGAACACTCTGCAGGAAGTAGATGTACACAGACTAACACCAACAGAGAAGAACACTCTGCAGGAATTAGGTGTACACAGTATCAAGCACCATACAGAGAAGACACTCTGCAGAAAGTAGGTGTATCACAGTATCTAAGCCTACCATACAGAGAAGAACACTCTACAGGAAGTAGGTGTATCACAGTATCTAAGTCTACCATACAGAGAAGAACACTCTACAGGAAGTAGGTGTATCACAGTAGCTAAGCCTACCATACAGAGAAGAACACTCTGCAGGAAGTAGATGTATCACAGTATCTAAGCCTACCATAAAGAGAAGAACAATGCAGGAAGTAGGTGTATCACAGTATCTAAGCCTACCACAAAGAGAAGAACAATTCAGGAAGTAGGTGTATCACAGTATCTAAGCTTACCATAAAGAGAACAATTCAGGAAGTAGGTGTATCACAGTATCTAAGCCTACCATACAGAGAAGAACACTCTGCAGGAAGTAGGTGTATCCAGTATCTAAGCCTACCAACAGAGAAGAACACCGCAGGAAGTAGGTGTGTGAAAGATCCTCAGTGCGCCAAACCGCTTTGGCCACACCCTGAGTCCTCTTTCATATAAAAACCACACTCACCGCCAGTGAGTGCCGGGTTCACCAGATAAATACAAGACAAGCTTTCTAAATTTTATATATTTATTTACCCCTAAATGGGTCGGTATTAAAATCTAACATATACAGATCAGAACAGATATGCAGATATATGCAAGCATTAACAGTTACTAGTTGCAAGATACAGTACAAATAAAATAAAAGGGATTAAAGGTGAAATGATTACTTTACCCCACATATCCTTGCTGTGGTTCTATAGTCCAACACTCACACATGGCATGTGTGAGTCACCAGTGGAGGCTTCTTGGCATGTGGCATTAACTCCTAGCATGTGGCATCACAGTACAATAATCCAGCCTGCATGCTCTTTACAGTCTCTCACAGTCTCTTGTAGGCTCATCAGCAGCAGCAGCATTCCAACCTGCCTGCTCATAGTAGCATCTCAGTCAAAGTCTGTAATATCCTGTAGCATCATCTCTACAGCATACTCTCCATAGTGTAATCTCTTGCATGATCCCAGCACAGTCTTCATAGCATGATCTCTTAGTGATAGTCTCTTACCACAGACCTCTTACCTCATCTTTTTTACCCTTTATGCCACCTCCCAGAATGAGGTCACCGGCGACAGTACGTCTGATGAGTTAATTCAATCAACTCCAGATCTTTTGTATAGAGCTGAGACAAAGTGAATTGATACACTGTTATCAGTCATATCTGATCAACAGCCCAGGCTTGAACAATGCACTATTGTTTGATCAGCCAGGGCTGTATAGGAATACAATGGAGCCCTATTGTTCCAGCCTGGCCGCTACTGCCAATATGCACCTAGGCCTATAGCTGCGCACAGTATGCAAGCAAGCAAGAAGGGATATCCTATACCCAGAGATCAAAATATAGCTGAGTTATGGCCATATTTAGGCAGAATCATCACAAGGTGTATCATAGTAGCTAAGTCTACCGTAAAGAGAAGAACACTCTGCAGGAAGTAGGTGTATCACAGTATCTAAGCCTACCATACAGAGAACACTCTACAGGAAGTAGTTGTATCACAGTATCTAAGCCTACCATACAGAGAAGAAGACTCTGCAGGAAGTAGGTGTATCACAGTATCTAAGCCTACCATACAGAGAAGAACACTCTACAGGAAGTAGATGTATCACAGTATCTAAGCCTACCGTAAAGAGAAGAACACTCTACAGGAAGTAGGCGTATCACAGTATCTAAGCCTACCATACAGAGAACACCACTCTACAGGAAGTAGGTGTATCACAGTATCTAAGCCTACCATACAGAGAAGAACACTCTACAGGAAGTAGTTGTATCACAGTATCTAAGCCTACCATACAGAGAAGAACACTCTACAGGAAGTAGGCGTATCACAGTATCTAAGCCTACCATACAGAGAAGAACACTCTACAGGAAGTAGGTGTATCACAGTATCTAAGCCTACCATACAGAGAAGAACACTCTACAGGAAGTAGGTGTATCACAGTATCTAAGCCTACCATAAACAGAAGACTTCATGAGAACAAACACAGAGAGTTCACCACAAAGTACAAACCATGTAAAGAAGCCGCCAGGTCTGGAACATTCTGCTGGAACATTCTGTGGACAGAAGGATCGACCTGATCTAGAATGATGGGGAAGGGCTCGTGATCCGGCACACCCTCTGTAGAACATGATGCCATGGCCGGGGCAGGCCTGGATCACTAGTGAGAGACTTTCTGCTCAGAGTCCACAGAACAGATGGACAATGACACAAACATCCTGCAGAAGTGACCCAGGAGATTTATAAGGCCAAGACGTGGAATATTCTGCAATGGCCGAGTCGATCACCGGATCCCTCGATCCAGCACGCCGCTCACTGCTTAAGACAAAACTTAGGCAGAAAGAGCCACAAACAAGCCACAAGTGAAGACACTGCAGTAAAGACCTGGCCAAGCCTCACACAGGAGGACTCCCAGCGTTGGGGGTGTCCAAGGTCCCGACTTCAGGCGTCATCGTCTGCAGAGGATTCGCTACTAAGTATCACAAGTGGACATTTTATTTATGGGATTTGTCCAATGACTTCTGAGCCCCTGAAATGAGGAGGATTTGTAGGAAAATGGTTGTAATTCCTAAACATTACACGGGATATTCTTGGTCAACTCCTTACATTAAAGCAGAAAGTCTACACTTGTATCCCAGATGTGTCACGTCACATCCAATGTGGGGCTGCAGAGCTGAAATCATGAAGGTTGTGTCACTGGACAAATAGCTCTGGGCTGTATAATAAGGTTCAGATCCTGTTATAAGAGATGACTAGAGCCCTGCCAGGACCTTCCTCTTCACAGTGTTAGAGGAGGTGCGCCCCCTACATGAGACACCCTGTATTACACTGCCCCCTCCAGGCAGGGCACAACTTCTCATGACACCAAATGTAACTATCCAGTATGTGAAAGATACAGAGTGACAGAAAGTGTTACAGAAGGGGTCGGGGGGTTACAGGATCCGGCATTGACCCCTTACATGACGCAGACAACTCGTATAGCACCAGCACTGTGTGAGGGCAGGCACTGGATCACAGCACACATACTGGTACTAAAGTGAGAACAGCCATGGACACCGCTGTATGGGGGGCAGCAGAGCTCCTCTAGTGGGGAACTTCCCCCAAGACAGCACCTCAACAACCCTATAACACCGCCATCTACTACAGCACAGCCACCTCCTATGACAATGCCATCTACTATAGCACCGCCACCTCTTTTATTAACTCCATCTACTATAGCACCACCACCTCCTACATTACCGCCATCTACTATAACACCGCCATCTACTACAGCACAGCCACCTCCTATGACAATGCCATCTACTATAGCACCGACACCTCCTATATTACCGCCATCTACTATAGCACCGCCACCCCCTTATTACCTCCATCTACTATAGCACCGCCACCTCCTATATTACCTCCATCTACTATAGCACCGCCACCTCCTATATTACCTCCACCTACTATAGCACCGCCACCTCCTATATTACCTCCACCTACTATAGCACCGCCACCTCCTATATCTCCTCCATCTACTATAGCACCGCCACCTTCTATAACACCGCTATCTACTACAGCACAGCCACCTCCAATATTACCTCCATCTACTATAGCACCGCCACCTCCTATATCTCCTCCATCTACTATAGCACCGCCACCTCCTATATTACCTCCATCTACTATAGCACCGCCACCTCCTATATTACCTCCATCTACTATAGCACCACCACCTCCTATATTACCTCCATCTACTATAGCACCGCCACCTCCTACATTACCTCCATCTACTATAGCACCACCACCTCCTATATCTCCTCCATCACTATAGCACCGCCACCTCCTATATCTCCTCCATCTACTATAGCACCGCCACCTCCTATATTACCTCCATCTACTATAGCACCACCACCTCCTATATCTCCTCCATCTACTATAGCACCGCCACCTCCTATATCTCCTCCATCTACTATAGCACCGCCACCTCCTATATTACCTCCACCTACTATAGCACCGCCACCTCCTACATTACCTCCATCTACTATAGCACCGCCACCTCCTATATTACCGCCATCTACTATAGCACCGCCACCTCCTACATTACCTCCATCTACTAGCACCACCACCCCTATAACTGAATTTCCCCACTGTGGGACTATTAAAGGACTATTATTATAACACCCCATCTACTATTACACCGCCACCTGCTATAACACCGCCATCTACTATAGCACCGCCACCTCCTACATTACCTCCATCTACTATAGCACCGCCACCTCCTATATTACCGCCATCTACTATAGCACCGCCACCTCCTATATTACCTCCACCTACTATAGCACCGCCACCTCCTATATCTCCTCCATCTACTATAGCACCGCCACCTCCTATATTACCTCCATCTACTATAGCACCACCACCTCCTATATCTCCTCCATCTACTATAGCACCGCCACCTCCTATATCTCCTCCATCTACTATAGCACCGCCACCTCCTATATTACCTCCACCTCCTACATTACCTCCATCTACTATAGCACCGCCACCTCCTATATTACCGCCATCTACTATAGCACCGCCACCTCCTATATTACCTCCATCTACTATAGCACCGCCACCTCCTACATTACCTCCATCTACTATAGCACCGCCACCTCCTACATTACCTCCATCTACTATAGCACCGCCACCTCCTACATTACCTCCATCTACTATAGCACCGCCACCTCCTACATTACCTCCATCTACTATAGCACCGCCACCTCCTACATTACCTCCATCTACTATAGCACCGCCACCTCCTATATCACCTCCATCTACTATAGCACCGCCACCTCCTACATTACCTCCATCTACTATAGCACCGCCACCTCCTATATTACCTCCATCTACTATAGCACCGCCACCTCCTACATTACCTCCATCTACTATAGCACCACCACCTCCTATAACTGAATTTCCCCACTGTGGGACTATTAAAGGACTATTATTATAACACCTCCATCTACTATTACACCGCCACCTGCTATAACACCGCCATCTACTATAGCACCGCCACCTCCTATGACACCACCATCTACTATAGCACCGCCACCTCTTATATTACCTCCATCTACTATAGCACCGCCACCTCCTATAGCACAGCCATTCCCCATAACATTGCTGCCTCCATAGCTGGCACCAGTTTGACATTGCTGTAATTTCCCCCCCTCCCCACTATATATACACACACACACGCAGGCGCCCGGCCCCATCTATTTATATAACAGTATTACCCCAGTGATGCCCAGTGATACCCCAGCGATGCCCAGTGATACCCCAGCGATGCCCCAGCGATGCCCAGTGATACCCCAGCGATGCCCAGTGATACCCCAGCGATGCCCAGTGATACCCCAGCGATGCCCAGTGATACCCCAGCGATGCCCAGTGATACCCCAGTGATACCTCAGTGATACCCCAGCGATACCTCTGCTGCCCCTTCCCCATATCAGTCCCATCTGCTCTTATCACATCTACAACCATCAGATCTTTACTGACGTCTTCCAAACTTTGTGGCGGTAAAAAGCGTGAAGACGAGGACGGGATAATATGCAAATGACATGGCGGCTAATTACTCCTGTCGATGAGATCCCTTTGATTGTCGGATACACCCCGTGCGGCTTCAGACTCAGGTCTTCAAAGCAGAGATTGAAGGGGGGGGGGGGGAGGGGACGCCGAGTCCAACAGATGCACAATGTGGCGCTCAGGCTTCAGAAGTGGCGAGGACGCAGCTTCACGTCGTATGATTAGAAGAAAGCCGCTCGTGTGACCGCGCCGGCGAGATCGCTGCCAAGTAGCATTAAAGGCGCTTTGTAAAACCTTCCGTCCGCGCTGTGATCACACATTAAAGGCAGCAGCTTGTCAGAGCGGCGCGGGGCCCGACTACAATGGCGGCTCAAGAGCTGGCCGGGGATCTCCGAAAACACCAGCAAGAAACCAGGAGATTCCGTATGTGACTTCTGTAAGCCACTGTTCACACCTGAGGACACGTGCACGGAAAATGGCGCAACAGCAAAAAGTAATAAATAAGCGTGTCAGAAACGTGTCACGTGGCAGAAATGGCGCCAAAAATATCAACAAAGACAGAAGACGCAGCGGACAGAAGACGCAGATTACTCCGCACTACACCACCTCATGGTCGGTAGAAAACGCTGCTCGCCGTTATTAAATGCGACGCATTTTAGGACTTCTCTTAGCCACGCCCATTTTTAAAACTTTCTAGGCAAATCCAAAAAATATCCGTATAACATTAATATGTCGCACTGTATAGAGTCCTCCTATAAATGCGCCATATAAGTGCGCACACCGCGCCAAAGTGGCTAGAGGCTACAATCTGTGGGGGACACAGAGCACCCCCTAGAGGTGGGAGGAGGACAATAGAGGTTGTCACAGCCCCGCCCAGGTTACTAGGGTCAATAATGATATGAGAGGTTGTCACAGCCCCGCCCCCATGTGACTAGGGTCAATAAGACATTTTGCCTGGTGAACCTGTCATAAATGCACCATGTTAATCTACGTACTGCTCCAATGTGTGTTGATACTACAATGTACAGAGTGTGGGGGACACAGCGCAGCCGCAGCGCCCCCTGTGGACAACTACAGACTCTTGTGTCCATACACGTCTTAGTCTGGGATACTTACAACCAATGTAAGCGATATAAACTAATACCGCAGGTTCGCCGCCGGACACATGGCGTCTTCATAAAGTGTTCTGTGAT
Source organism: Leptodactylus fallax (assembly GCA_947044405.1). NCBI lineage: Eukaryota > Metazoa > Chordata > Amphibia > Anura > Leptodactylidae > Leptodactylus > Leptodactylus fallax. The sequence continues at coordinate 88,170 of CAMRHE010001130.1, forward strand.
TGTAGAGACATTATTTTTTCACGTGTCCGGAGTGCCGTGGCCATGGCGGCGGGGGGCGGCGGCGGAGGGGATCGGAGCGGCAGCGCTGGCCTTTGTCTAGTACAGGATGTCGTCCTGTCAATAAACTTCAATGTTTAAGTTTGTGTTTTTGTTGTTTTCGTGTGTACGCGGCGAGATATGAGGGTCTGCGGGGAGCAGCGCGTTTAACCGCCGAGCGCTGTGAATTTATTCTGCAGCCCTGGCCAAGATTCTGCCAGTTACCTCCATGAATATTCAGGATCTCACATTAGACAGAAGGGCCAATTGCTGCGGCGCGATCTCTAATCCCTCACAATCTATGCAGAACAAGCGCAGGTCAGCGGGGAATTGACGAGTGGGCGCAACGTCACTCACATTCACCATAAACTGCCCATCAAAAGCAGCGGACGCCGAGAGCAGGGACAGGGGGGCAGCCTGCCGCCATGTTATACTGTAGAGAGTGGTCACTGCCCCGCCCATGTTACTAGGGCCAATAAGTAGTGATAGGAGAGTTGTCACTGCCCCGCCCATGATAAGAAAGTCAATAAATATTTACATAAAAGGCAATCACACCCTCCCCCCATGCTATTAGGGAACATTATGAAAGCTTTTCAAAGCCCTGCCCCAATATGGGGCCTCTACGTCCTACCCTCTTACCTCACACCTCCCCTCTACGTCCTACCCTCTTACATCACACCTCCCCTCTATGTCCTACCCTCTTACATCACACCTCCCCCTCTACACCCTACCCCCCCTCTACGTCCTACCCTCTTACATCACACCTCCCCTCTACGTCCTATCCTCTTACATCGCACCTCCCCTCTACGTCCTACCCTTCTTACCTCACACCTCCCCTCTACGTCCTACCCTCTTACATCACACCTCCCCGATTTGTCCTATCCTCTTACATCGCACCTCCCCTCTACGTCCTACCCTCTTACCTCACACCTCCCCGCTACGTCCTACCCTCTTACCTCACACCTCCCCCTCTACGTCCTACCCTCTTACCTCACACCTCCCCCTCTACGTCCTACCCTCTTACCTCACACCTCCCTCTCTACACCCTACCCTCTTACATCACACCTCCTCTCTACACCCTACCCTCTTACATCGCACCTCCCCTCTACACCCTACCCTCTTACATCACACCTCCTCTCTACACCCTACCCTCTTACATCGCACCTCCCCTCTACACCCTACCCTCTAACATCGCACCCCCCCCCTCTAGGCCCTACCCTCTTACATCACACCTCCCCTCTAGGTCCTACCCTCTTACATCACACCTCCCCTCTAGGTCCTACCCTCTTACATCACACCTCCCCTCTTACATCACCTCCCCTCTTACATCACACCTCCCCTCTTACATCACACCTCCCCTCTACGTCCTACCCTCTTACCTCACACCTCCCCTCTACGTCCTACCCTCTTACATCACACCTCCTCTCTACACCCTACCCCCCTCTATGTCCTACCCTCTTACATCGCACCTCCCCTCTACGTCCTACCCTCTTACATCACACCTCCCCTCTACGTCCTACCCTCTTACATCACACCTCCTCTCTACACCCTTCCCCCCCTCTATGTCCTACCCTCTTACATCGCACCTCCCTTCTACGTCCTACCCTCTTACATCACACCTCCCCTCTACGTCCTACCCTCTTACATCACACCTCCCCTCTACGTCCTACCCTCTTACATCGCACCTCCCCTCTACGTCCTACCCTCTTACATCACACCTCCCCTCTACGTCCTACCCCCTCTCTACGTCCTACCCTCTTACCTCACACCTCCCCCTCTACGTCCTACCCTCTTACATCACACCTCCCCTCTACGTCCTACCCTCTTACCTCACACCTCCCCTCTACGTCCTACCCTCTTACCTCACACCTCCCCTCTACGTCCTACCCTCTTACATCACACCTCCCCCTCTACACCCTACCCCCCTCTACGTCCTACCCTCTTACATCACACCTCCCCTCTACGTCCTACCCTCTTACATCACACCTCCCCTCTATGTCCTACCCTCTTACATCACACCTCCCCTCTACGTCCTACCCTCTTACATCACACCTCCCCTCTATGTCCTACCCTCTTACATCACACCTCCCCTCTACGTCCTACCCCCTCTCTACGTCCTACCCTCTTACCTCACACCTCCCCCTCTACGTCCTACCCTCTTACATCACACCTCCCCTCTACGTCCTACCCTCTTACCTCACACCTCCCCTCTACGTCCTACCCTCTTACATCACACCTCCCCCTCTACACCCTACCCCCCCTCTACGTCCTACCCTCTTACATCACACCTCCCCTCTACGTCCTATCCTCTTACATCGCACCTCCCCTCTACGTCCTACACTCTTACCTCACACCTCCTCTCTACGTCCTACCCTCTTACATCACACCTCCCCGATACGTCCTATCCTCTTACATCGCACTTCCCCTCTACGTCCTACCCTCTTACCTCACACCTCCCCCTCTACGTCCTACTCTCTTACCTCACACCTCCTCTCTACACCCTACCCTCTTACATCACACCTCCTCTCTACACCCTACCCTCTTACATCGCATCTCCCCTCTACACCCTACCCTCTTACATCGCACCTCCCCTCTACACCCTACCCTCTAACATCACACCTCCCCTCTAGGTCCTACCCTCTTACATCACACCTCCCCTCTACGTCCTACCCTCTTACATCACACCTCCCCTCTTACATCACACCTCCCCTCTTACATCACACCTCCCCTCTATGTCCTACCCTCTTACCTCACACCTCCCCTCTACGTCCTACCCTCTTACATCACACCTCTTCTCTACACCCTACCCCCCCCTCTATGTCCTACCCTCTTACATCGCACCTCCCCTCTACGTCCTACCCTCTTACATCACACCTCCCCTCTACGTCCTAACCTCTTACATCACACCTCCTCTCTACACCCTACCCCCCCTCTATGTCCTACCCTCTTACATCGCACCTCCCCTCTACGTCCTACCCTCTTACATCACACCTCCCCTCTACGTCCTACCCTCTTACATCACACCTCCCCTCTACGTCCTACCCTCTTACATCGCACCTCCCCTCTACGTCCTACCCTCTTACATCGCACCTCCCTTCTACGTCCTACCCTCTTACATCGTACCTCCCCCTCTACGTCCTACCCTCTTACCTCACACCTCCCCCTCTACGTCCTACCCTCTTACATCACACCTCCCCTCTACGTCCTACCCTCTTACCTCTAACCTCCCCTATACGTCCTTCCCTCTTACATCGCACCTCCCCCTCTACGTCCTACCCTCTTACATCGCACCTCCCCTCTATGTCCTACCCTCTTACCTCACACCTCCCCTCTACGTCCTACTCTCTTACCTCACACCTCCTCTCTACACCCTACCCTCTTACATCACACCTCCCCTCTATGTCCTACCCTCTTACCTCACACCTCCCCCTCTACGTCCTACCCTCTTACCTCACACCTCCCCTCTACGTCCTATCCTCTTACATCACACCTCCTCTCTACGTCCTACCCTCTTACATCACACCTCCCCTCTACGTCCTACCCTCTTACATCACACCTCCCCCTCTACACCCTACCCTCTTACCTCACACCTCCCCCTCTACGTCCTACCCTCTTACAACACACCTCCCCTCTACGTCCTACCCTCTTACATCACACCTCCCCTCTACGTCCTACCCTCTTACCTCACACCTCCCCTCTACGTCCTACCCTCTTACCTCACACCTCCCCCTCTACACCCTACCCTCTTACATCACACCCCCCCTCTACACCCTACCCTCTTACATCACAACTCCCCTCTACGTCCTTCCCTCTTACATCACACCTCCCTCTCTACACCCTACCCTCTAACATCACACCTCCCCTCTAGGTCCTACCCCCCCCCCCCCCCCCCCCTCTTACATCACACCTCCCCTCTACGTCCTACCCTCTTACCTCACACCTCCCCTCTACGTCCTACCCTCTTACATCACACCTCATCTCTACACCCTACCCCCCTCTATGTCCTACCCTCTTACATCGCACCTCCCCTCTACGTCCTACCCTCTTACATCACACCTCCCCTCTACGTCCTACCCTCTTACATCACACCTCCTCTCTACACCCTACCCCCCCCTCTATGTCCTACCCTCTTACATCGCACCTCCCTTCTACGTCCTACCCTCTTACATCACACCTCCCCTCTACGTCCTACCCTCTTACATCACACCTCCCCTCTACGTCCTACCCTCTTACATCGCACCTCCCCTCTACGTCCTACCCTCTTACATCACACCTCCCCTCTACGTCCTACCCCCCTCTCTACGTCCTACCCTCTTACCTCACACCTCCCCCTCTACGTCCTACCCTCTTACATCACACCTCCCCTCTACGTCCTACCCTCTTACCTCACACCTCCCCTCTACGTCCTACCCTCTTACCTCACACCTCCCCTCTACGTCCTACCCTCTTACATCACACCTCCCCCTCTACACCCTACCCCCCTCTACACCCTACCCCCCTCTACGTCCTACCCTCTTACATCACACCTCCCCTCTACGTCCTACCCTCTTACATCACACCTCCCCTCTATGTGCTACCCTCTTACATCACACCTCCCCTCTACGTCCTACCCTCTTACATCACACCTCCCCTCTATGTCCTACCCTCTTACATCACACCTCCCCTCTACGTCCTACCCCCTCTCTACGTCCTACCCTCTTACCTCACACCTCCCCCTCTACGTCCTACCCTCTTACATCACACCTCCCCTCTACGTCCTACCCTCTTACCTCACACCTCCCCTCTACGTCCTACCCTCTTACATCACACCTCCCCCTCTACACCCTACCCCCCCCTCTACGTCCTACCCTCTTACATCACACCTCCCCTCTACGTCCTATCCTCTTACATCGCACCTCCCCTCTACGTCCTACCCTCTTACCTCACACCTCCTCTCTACGTCCTACCCTCTTACATCACACCTCCCCGATACGTCCTATCCTCTTACATCGCACTTCCCCTCTACGTCCTACCCTCTTACCTCACACCTCCCCCTCTACGTCCTACTCTCTTACCTCACACCTCCTCTCTACACCCTACCCTCTTACATCACACCTCCTCTCTACACCCTACCCTCTTACATCGCATCTCCCCTCTACACCCTACCCTCTTACATCGCACCTCCCCTCTACACCCTACCCTCTAACATCACACCTCCCCTCTAGGTCCTACCCTCTTACATCACACCTCCCCTCTACGTCCTACCCTCTTACATCACACCTCCCCTCTTACATCACACCTCCCCTCTATGTCCTACCCTCTTACCTCACACCTCCCCTCTACGTCCTACCCTCTTACATCACACCTCCTCTCTACACCCCTACCCCCCCTCTATGTCCTACCCTCTTACATCGCACCTCCCCTCTACGTCCTACCCTCTTACATCACACCTCCCCTCTACGTCCTACCCTCTTACATCACACCTCCTCTCTACACCCTACCCCCCCCTCTATGTCCTACCCTCTTACATCGCACCTCCCCTCTACGTCCTACCCTCTTACATCACACCTCCCCTCTACGTCCTACCCTCTTACATCACACCTCCCCTCTACGTCCTACCCTCTTACATCGCACCTCCCCTCTACGTCCTACCCTCTTACATCGCACCTCCCTTCTACGTCCTACCCTCTTACATCGCACCTCCCCCTCTACGTCCTACCCTCTTACCTCACACCTCCCCCTCTACGTCCTACCCTCTTACATCACACCTCCCCTCTACCTCCTACCCTCTTACCTCTCACCTCCCCTCTACGTCCTTCCCTCTTACATCACACCTCCCCGATAGGTCCTACCCTCTTACCTCACACCTCCCCCTCTACGTCCTACCCTGTTACCTCACACCTCCCCTCTACGTCCTACCCTCTTACATCGCACCTCCCCCTCTACGTCCTTCCCTCTTACATCGCACCTCCCCCTCTACGTCCTACCCTCTTACATCGCACCTCCCTTTACGTCCTACCCTCTTACCTCACACCTCCCCTCTACGTCCTACTCTCTTACCTCACACCTCCTCTCTACACCCTACCCTCTTTCATCACACCTCCCCTCTACGTCCTATCCTCTTACCTCACACCTCCCCCTCTACGTCCTACCCTCTTACCTCACACCTCCCCTCTACGTCCTATCCTCTTACATCACACCTCCTCTCTACGTCCTACCCTCTTACATCACACCTCCCCTCTACGTCCTACCCTCTTACATCACACCTCCCCTCTATGTCCTATCCTCTTACATCACACCTCCCCTCTACGTCCTACCCTCTTACATCACACCTCCCCTCTACGGCCTACCCTCTTACATCGCACCTCCCCCTCTACCCCCCCTCTCCACCCCCACTCCTACCCTCTTACCTCACACCTCCCCTCTACGTCCTACCCTCTTACAACACACCTCCCCTCTACGTCCTACCCTCTTACATCACACCTCCCCTCTACGTCCTACCCTCTTACATCACACCTCCCCCTCTACGTCCTTCCCTCTTACATCACACCTCCCTCTCTACCCCTACCCTCTTACACACACCCCCCTACCCCCTTTTACATCGCACCTCCCCTCTACGTCCTACCCTCTTACATCACACCACCCCCTCTACGTCCTACCCTCTTACATCACACCCACCCCCTCTACGTCCTATCATCATACATCACACCTCCCCCTCTACGTCCTACCCTCTTACCTCACACCTCCCCTCTACGTCCTACCCTCTAACCTCACACCTCCCCCTCTACACCATACCCTCTTACATCACACCTCCCCTCTACGTCCTACCCTCTTACATCACACCTCCCCCTCTACGTCCTACCCTCTTACATCACACCTCCCCCTCTACGTCCTACCCTCTTACATCACACCTCCCCCTCTACGTCCTACCCTCTTACATCACACCTCCCCTCTACGTCCTACCCTCTTACATCGCACCTCCCCGATACGTCCTACCCTCTTACATCGCACCTCCCCCCTCTACGCCCTACCCTCTTACATCGCACCTCCCCTCTATGTCCTACCCTCTTACCTCACACCTCCCCCTCTACGTCCTACTCTCTTACCTCGCACCTCCCTCTCTACACCCTACCCTCTTACATCACACCTCCCCTCTATGTCCTACCCTCTTACCTCACACCTCCCCCTCTACGTCCTACCCTCTTACCTCACACCTCCCCTCTACGCCCTACCCTCTTACATCACACCTCCTCTCTACGTCCTACCCTCTTACCCTAAGTGTTTGATGTCCGCGAGCTGAGATCCTAAATTGTTGGCGCCGCTGAGCTGGGGATAATGGAGGCGTCCTGCACTAAATCTCAGGAAAGGAGAGTTTAGAAACGGCGTAACCTTTCCTGCCGATACCGCAGATGTGCACAGTCACATGACCGGCGGCCATTACTACCACAGGTCGGGATTATTGAGGTCATCGTGTTATAGGTCAGAGGGTAAATGTGAAAAAAACTGCGGAAGAGCAAAAGTGATGATAAGTAAAGAGAGATGCTCTGCAGTCCTGTTAGTATGGCAGCAGACAGCGGTGAGATGCTCTGCAGTCCTGTTACTATGGCAGGAGACAGTGGTGAGATGCTCTGCAGTCCTGTTAGTATGGCAGCAGACAGCGGTGAGATGCTCTGCAGTCCTGTTACTATAGCAGCAGACAGTGGTGAGATGCTCTGCAGTCCTGTTACTACGGCAGGAGACAGTGGTGAGATGCTCTGCAGTCCTGTTACTATGGCAGGAGACAGTGGTGAGATGCTCTGCAGTCCTGTTACTATGGCAGGAGACAGCGGTGAGATGCTCTGCAGTCCTGTTACTATGGCAGCAGAAAGCGGTGACAAGCTCTGCAGTCCTATTACTATAGCGGGAGAAAGCGGTGAGATGCTCTGCAGTCCTGTTACTATAGCGGCAGACAGTGGTGAGATGCTCTGCAGTCCTGTTACTATGGCGGCAGACAGCGGTGAGATGCTCTGCAGTCCTGTTACTATGGCAGCAGACAGTGGTGAGATGCTCTGCAGTCCTGTTACTATGGCGGGAGAAAGTGGTGAGATGCTCTGCAGTCCTGTTACTATGGCAGGAGACAGTGGTGAGATGCTCTGCAGACCTGTTACTATGGCAGGAGACAGCGGTGAGATGCTATGCAGTCCTGTTACTATGGCAGGAGACAGTGGTGAGATGCTCTGCAGTCCTGTTACTATGGCAGCAGACAGCGGTGAGATGCTCTGCAGTACTGTTACTATGGCAGCAGACAGCGGTGAGATGTTCTGCAGTCCTGTTACTATAGCAGCAGACAGCGGTGAGATGCTCTGCAGTACTGTTACTATGGCAGGAGACAGCGGTGAGAAGCTCTGCAGACCTGTTACTATAGCGGCAGACAGCGGTGAGATGCTCTGCAGTCCTGTTACTATAGCGGCAGACAGCGGTGAGATGCTCTGCAGTCCTGTTACTATAGCGGCAGACAGCGGTGAGATGCTCTGCAGTCCTGTTACTATGGCAGGAGACAGCGGTGAGATGCTCTGCAGTACTGTTACTATAGCAGCAGACAGCGGTGAGATGCTCTGCAGTCCTGTTACTATAGCAGCAGACAGCGGTGAGAAGCTCTGCAGTCCTGTTACTATAGCGGCAGACAGCGGTGAGATGCTCTGCAGTCCTGTTACTATAGCGGCAGACAGCGGTGAGATGCTCTGCAGTCCTGTTACTATAGCGGCAGACAGTGGTGAGATGCTCTGCAGTCCTGTTACTATGGCAGGAGACAGCGGTGAGATGCTCTGCAGTCCTGTTACTATGGCAGGAGACAGCGGTGAGATGCTCTGCAGTCCTGTTACTATAGCAGCAGACAGTGGTGAGATGCTCTGCAGTCCTGTTACTATGGCAGGAGACAGCGGTGAGATGCTCTGCAGTCCTGTTACTATGGCAGGAGACAGCGGTGAGATGCTCTGCAGTCCTGTTACTATAGCGGCAGACAGCGGTGAGATGCTCTGCAGTCCTGTTACTATAGCGGCAGACAGCGGTGAGATGCTCTGCAGTCCTGTTACTATAGCGGCAGACAGTGGTGAGATGCTCTGCAGTCCTGTTACTATGGCAGGAGACCGTGGTGAGATGCTCTGCAGACCTGTTACTATGGCAGCAGACAGCGGTGAGATGCTCTGCAGACCTGTTACTATGGCAGGAGACAGCGGTGAGATGCTCTGCAGTCCTGTTACTATAGCAGCAGACAGCGGTGAGATGCTCTGCAGTACTGTTACTATGGCAGTAGACAGCGGTGAGATGCTCTGCAGTCCTGTTACTATGGCAGCAGACAGCGGTGAGATGCTCTGCAGTCCTGTTACTATAGCAGCAGACAGCAGTGAGATGCTCTGCAGTCCTGTTACTATGGCAGCAGACAGCGGTGAGATGCTCTGCAGTCCTGTTACTATAGCAGCAGACAGTGGTGAGATGCTCTGCAGACCTGTTACTATGGCAGCAGACAGCGGTGAGATGCTCTGCAGTCCTGTTACTATAGCGGCAAACAGCGGTGAGATGCTCTGCAGTACTGTTACTATGGCAGCAGACAGCGGTGAGATGCTCTGCAGTCCTGTTACTATAGCGGCAAACTGCGGTGAGATGCTCTGCAGTCCTGTTACTATGGCAGGAGACAGCGGTGAGATGCTCTGCAGTCCTGTTACTATAGCGGCAGACAGCGGTGAGATGCTCTGCAGTCCTGTTACTATGGCAGCAGACAGTGGTGAGATGCTCTGCAGTCCTGTTACTATGGCAGCAGACAGCGGTGAGATGCTCTGCAGTCCTGTTACTATGGCAGCAGACAGCGGTGAGATGCTCTGCAGTCCTGTTACTATGGCAGCAGACAGCGGCGGTGAGAAGCTCTGCAGTCCTGTTACTATAGCAGCAGACAGCGGTGAGATGCTCTGCAGTCCTGTTACTATGGCAGCAGACAGCGGTGAGATGCTCTGCAGTCCTGTTACTATGGCAGCAGACAGCGGTGAGATGCTCTGCAGTCCTGTTACTATGGCAGGAGACAGCGGTGAGATGCTCTGCAGTCCTGTTACTATAGCAGCAGACAGTGGTGAGATGCTCTGCAGTCCTGTTACTATGGCAGGAGACAGCGGTGAGAAGCTCTGCAGTCCTGTTACTATAGCGGCAGACAGCGGTGAGATGCTCTGCAGTCCTGTTACTATAGCAGCAGACAGCGGTGAGATGCTCTGCAGTCCTGTTACTATGGCGGCAGACAGCGGTGAGATGCTCTGCAGTCCTGTTACTATGGCAGGAGACCGTGGTGAGATGCTCTGCAGTCCTGTTACTATGGCAGGAGACAGCGGCTGTGCGTCCTGCTATGGAGGGCAGCGGGAGGCCCCGGCACTGCGGTGAGATGCTCTGCAGTCCTGTTACTATAGCAGCAGACAGCGGTGAGATGCTCTGCAGTCCTGTTACTATGGCAGCAGACAGCGGTGAGATGCTCTGCAGTCCTGTTACTATGGCAGGAGACAGCGGTGAGATGCTCTGCAGTCCTGTTACTATAGCAGCAGACAGCGGTGAGATGCTCTGCAGACCTGTTACTATGGCAGGAGACAGCGGTGACATGCTCTGCAGTCCTGTTACTATAGCAGCAGACAGCGGTGAGATGCTCTGCAGTCCTGTTACTATGGCAGCAGACAGGCGGTGACAAGCTCTGCAGTCCTGTTACTATAGCGGCAGACAGCGGTGAGATGCTCTGCAGTCCTGTTACTATGGCAGCAGACAGCGGTGACAAGCTCTGCAGTCCTGTTACTATAGCAGCAGACAGCGGTGAGATGCTCTGCAGTCCTGTTACTATGGCAGGAGACAGCGGTGAGATGCTCTGCAGTCCTGTTACTATAGCAGCAGACAGCGGTGAGATGCTCTGCAGTCCTGTTACTATGGCAGGAGACAGCGGTGAGAAGCTCTGCAGTCCTGTTACTATAGCAGCAGACAGCGGTGAGATGCTCTGCAGACCTGTTACTATGGCAGCAGACAGTGGTGACAAGCTCTGCAGTCCTGTTACTATAGCGGCAAACAGCGGTGAGATGCTCTGCAGTACTGTTACTATGGCAGCAGACAGCGGTGAGATGCTCTGCAGTCCTGTTACTATAGCGGCAAACTGGGAGTCCTGTTACTATGGCAGGAGACCGTGGTGAGATGCTCTGCAGACCTGTTACTATGGCAGGAGACAGCGGTGAGATGCTCTGCAGTCCTGTTACTATAGCGGCAGACAGCGGTGAGATGCTCTGCAGTCCTGTTACTATAGCGGCAGACAGCGGTGAGATGCTCTGCAGTCCTGTTACTATAGCAGCAGACAGCGGTGAGATGCTCTGCAGTCCTGTTACTATGGCAGGAGACAGCGGTGACAAGCTCTGCAGTCCTGTTACTATAGCGGCAGACAGCGGTGAGATGCTCTGCAGTCCTGTTACTATAGCAGCAGACAGCGGTGAGATGCTCTGCAGTCCTGTTACTATGGCAGGAGACAGCGGTGAGATGCTCTGCAGTCCTGTTACTATGGCAGCAGACAGCGGTGAGATGCTCTGCAGTCCTGTTACTATAGCAGCAGACAGCGGTGAGATGCTCTGCAGTCCTGTTACTATGGCAGCAGACAGCGGTGAGATGCTCTGCAGTCCTGTTACTATGGCAGCAGACAGTGGTGCGATGCTCTGCAGATCTTACCTGATAGAGCTGATCATGTACGGTTGTGCCAGTTGGACGACGATCGCCCCGCTGCCCAGCTGGTGACAGGTGTACCCCGAGTCCCAGTCGTAATTTTTCGTGTCTCCGTTCAGCAGAGCGTTGCGGCTGCGGCTCACGCCCTCAATGACGCTGGCACATTCTGCGATTGTGGCGACATTCTCTGCGGGGACTGAAAAACACAACGTATTATACCGGGGCGGCGTACAACACCATGATAGAGAGGAGGGAATGGCGCTAATGAGATAGGCGGCGCCCCCTGTGGTCACTGATACACTCAGCATTCTACAATGTAACAACCTGAGGCCGCTATCTCCATGACGACCATTCAGACTGCAACAAATGTGTCAGGTGATGTGTCAGATCTATACATACGTGTTCTGCAGATATAGTGATCTCCTATAGAGGGGGAGGGGTCATTACTGATCTCCTATAGAGGGGGAGGGGTCATTACTGATCTCCTATAGAGGGGGAGGGGTCATCACTGATCTCCTATAGAGGGGGAGGGGTCATCACTGATCTCCTATGGAAGGGGAGGGGTCATCACCAATCTCTTATAGAGAGGAGTGGTCACGCCGATCTCCTTGGAGAGGGGGCTCATCACCGATCTCCTATAGAGGGGGAGGGGTCATCACTGATCTCCTATAGAGGAGGAGGGGTCATCACTGATCTCCTATAGAGGGGGAGGGGTCATCACTGATCTCCTATAGAGGGGGAGGGGTCATTACTGATCTCCTATATAGGAGGAGGGGTCATCACTGATCTCCTATAGAGGGGGAGGGGTCATCACTGATCTCCTATAGAGGAGGAGGGGTCATCACTGATCTCCTATGGAAGGGGAGGGGTCATCACTGATCTCCTATAGAGGGGGAGGGGTCATCACTGATCTCCTATGGAAGGGGAGGGGTCATCACTGATCTCCTATAGAGGGGGAGAGGTCATCACTGATCTCCTATAGAGGGGGTGGGGTCATCACCGATCTCCTACGGAAGGGGAGGGGTCATCGCCGATCTCTTATAGAGGGGGAGTGGTCATTGCCGATCTCCTATAGAGGGGGAGGGGTCATCACTGATCTCCTATGGAAGGGGAGGGGTCATCACTGATCTCCTATAGAGGGGGCGGGGTCATCACCGATCTCCTACGGAAGGGGAGGGGTCATCGCCGATCTCTTATAGAGGGGGAGTGGTCATTGCCGATCTCCTATAGAGGGGGAGGGGTCATCACTGATCTCCTATGGAAGGGAAGGGGTCATCACTGATATAGGGGAGGAGTTAAGCACAGCGCTCTATTGCCAGGACTGTGCTCACCCCCTCACATTCTCCCTCCATGTCACGCCTCTATGAATCTCCATGGCGATATCAGTGACCGTTCCCATTGGCGCTGCCTTCGGTGTAAATTAGACTTTAATTAGTTTCTGACTCAAAATCAATCCAGTAATTATTCTCAGAGGAGTCCGGAGCAGATTTACTAACGGAAACAATTTCTAGATGTCTGTGCGACGATCTGAAAAAGGGGGCATCGCTGCCGCAGAACTCCCCAACACAAGGGGGCGTCGCAACCGCAGAATTCCCAGACACAAGGGCACCGCGCCGCGGGCCCCCCCCCAGGGGGGCGGCGGCGCCGCCCCCGGGGGCGCCGCCGCCCCCCCCGGGCCCCCGCGCAGAATTCCCAGACACAAGGGCACATCGCTGCCGCAGAACTCCTCGACACAAGGGGGCATCGCTGCCGCAGAACTCCCCGACACAAGGGGGCATCGCTGCCGCAGAATTCCCAGACACAAGGGGGCATGCTGGCGCAGAATCCCAGACACAAGGGCACATTGCTGCCGCAGAACTCCCGCACAAGGGGGCATCGCTGCAGTAGAACTCCCGACACAGGGGGAGGGGGGGCGCCGCAGAATCCCAGCACAAGGGGGCATTGCTGGCGCAGAATTCCCAGCACAAGGGCCCATGGGGGGGGGGGAGCCCCCGACACAAGGGGGCATCGCTGCCGCAGAACTCCCCGACACAAGGGGGCATCGCTGCCGCAGAATTCCCAGACACAAGGGGGCATTGCTGGCGCAGAATTCCCAGACACAAGGGCACATTGCTGCCGCAGAACTCCTCGACACAAGGGGGCATCGCTGCAGTAGAACTCCCCGGGGGGGGGGGCGGATCCCCAACACAAGGGCGCATCGCTGCCGCAGACTCCCAGACACAAATGGGCATCGCTGCCGCAGAATTCCCAGACACAAGGGGGCATCGCTGCCGCAGAACTCCCAGACACAAATGCGCATCGCTGCCGCAGAACTCCCCGACACATGGGGGCATCGCTGCCGCAGAACTCCCCGACACATGGGGACATCGCTGCCGCAGAACTCCCAGACACAAGGGGGCATCGCAGCCACAGAACTCCCCGACACATAGAGGCATCGCTGCCGCAGAACTTCCCGACACATGGGGGCATCGCTGCCGCAGAACTCCCCCACACATGGGGGCATCGCTGCCACAGAACTCCCTGACGAAAGGGGGAAGCACAGTTCAACTGGGAGTGGCACAAGGGGACAGGAGGCGCTGAGCATTATGGGGCCCCCCTCTCCCCATATTTCTTACCTATAAGGCCCTGCTCCAGGGTGAAGTTCTTGTGGGTGAACATGCACTCGAAGGCCACCAGGTGGAAGACTTTGTTGACGGTGTTGTGGGTCCCCACGATCCGGATGTATCTGGAAGATACCAAGACGATGACATCAGAGAAGTCCTGACCATGATGATGGTGCTGACATTGTGCCCCCCTGTGTGCAGTGTAGGGGGTGCCACCATCTGCACAATTACATGTAAAGTAATACAAATATCACAGGCCCGCAGACTTCTCACCCCTGCAGGTCGCTGCGGCTTCTGTGCTGCTACTTTTGCATTTCCTCCATTATCAGTGAAACAGAACTGGAGGAGGTCAATGGAGCCTTTACATCTGGTTCACATCACACAAGCAGCAGAGAGTGCGGGGAGTGAAGGGCAGAATTTTAATTGCAGCTGTGGATGGGACAGGAGTAAAAAAAAAAAAAAAAAAAAATTGAATGCAGCTCTGGAAGTGACTGGAGCAAAGGAATTCTGAACTATAATCATAGACAACAATAATGATATTACACACATCAGGCGGCTCCAGAGCTGCACTCACAATTCTGCACTGTGCTCCCAGTATTACAGCCGCTCAGGGTCGGACAGTAAGTGCAGGACTAGAGGCGAGAAGGGTCACCTTGTCCTCCCTCGCTGCGCTGTCCTAGTTCTGCTCCACCTGCGCACGTCACCTCTAATGAACACAAGACGAGGCTTTAAATGAATCCGGGACACAAAGACAAGACGAAAAGAGCAATTCACAGGACGGCGGCGCGGCGAGGAGGAAGGTGACCCCGGGGACGGGGAGATCAATGAGGGGCAGATAGAAAGTGACATTCCAGGAGATAAAGCTGCCCCCCCACACACATCCTGCCCCCCCCGCCCGTCCTGCCCCCCCCCACATCCTGCCCCCCGCCCGCCTGCCCCCCCCCCACACACATCCTGCCCCCCCCCCCCGCCCCCCCCCCCCCTCACTGCTTTTACCCCCCTCTGGGGCACTGGAGGCCCCGACACCTCTGTGACCTTGACTCGCCATTCGCCAGAGCAGACAATTTACGGGGTCTGCGATTCTGGAGGCTGCGGATATATCTCACGCAGCGCGGACATTCACCTAAGCCTTATATCAGCACGACAGGAACCTTGAAGAAGCGACCGGACACCAGCGAGACGAGCGCACACCATAGAACGATGGCTTCATCATTACTGACCTGTCCGATAAGAACCGCGCCAAACAACTCCGCCTGGCAGAGGCTTTAGTCAGCCACTTCTTCTCTATATCTCATCCTGGGAAAGCTGGGTAGCACCTTAGCAGCTGTGGCAGATTCCTTATGGGCCGTTACCCAGCTTTCTCAGAGTCCTGTCCAATAAGCCAGCTTGCTCAGGTATATCTGCCATTCTGGACATAAGGAAAGCTGGGTAACACCAACATGGTTATCACGATAGATCCCCGTGAGGGTGTCAGCGGCTCCCACACTCTATGGGACATCTACCTAGTGATACGGCTGCCATTCAGGAGCCTGGAGAAGCTGAGTGGCCGCCATTTGTTCTCTTACAGTAATTGCGCTTTCCATCCTGGTGACATGACAATCCCCTATAGGAACTGTTCGAGCAGTCATATTAGTTGGCACTCAGCTTTCCCACACTCCAGAATGACAACTGGCTGAGATACATCCCAGCTCCTGTATCACAGTATATCTGGCACTCAAATACAACCCTGATAGGATCCATTCTACTGGCTATAGGATTCAGCACTCAGCTTTTCCACGCTCCTGAATGCCAGGACTCATACAACTGATAATGTATAACAAAAGAAAAGCTGGATGAGCACCCTTATAGGAACTGATGGGCTATACCAATTACAACCCAGCTGTCCCAGGCTCCTGACTTACAAATCTGCATATGGCGGAAACAGATTTGCCATTCAGGAGTCTAGGCAAGCTGGGTAACATCATAAGATCTGTTAGAGCTGTCATTGCCGCCGGTTGGTACCCAGCTTTCCCCGAGGCAGATGCAGCAAGTCTAATGTGTGACAGCAGGATCTGGGGAAAAGTGAAGGCGCTGCTGGGAATTTCTAGATTTTATGTGGAAATTCTCCAAAAATCTAAACACATAGTGGAGGGGTTCACATTGTCGAGACCCCCCAGACTGTTACAGGGGGCTCCGGACTGTGACAGACGGAGAGAAAGAGCGGCGAGGCGAAGGTCTGCGCCAGAATTATAATAAATGAATATCCCAGTACAATAATATTCACAGATCTCACTGAGGAAAGAGACAAAACATTGCAGAATTAACACCAATCGTGCTGCACAGCGGCGATCACTGGGCTGGAGCAACAGTGCCATCAAGTGGCCGCAGCCGGGTATGACAGGTGTCATCTCTGCCATCAATAATTCAGTGCAGGGAATGCAGGCAGCGTCCTCGGCCGGGATGTGTTTTAGCACTTCACCAGGCAGCGGTGTAAACATTTATTATTGAACAGAGCGGAATGTTCTAGTAAAGTGCTGCCCTCCTCCGAAATATTACCGCAATTATCCAGCGGCGATCACCCTGCAGCGGGCGGGGGCGATAACGTTACCACACAAGTCACCCGCCTGTCGTCATAACACACTTTACATTACCAGGTGATATTTACAGAGCCCGTAATAAGACGGCTTACTGCAGTGGACACCGTGGGGACGAGGATGGGCTAATAAAGGAAATGGCACACGGAATTAACCCCTCAGTGATGGGGAAGTGTGTGGGTCACACTGGGTGAGGCCTGCAAAAGTTATGTCCAGTAATATTCACATATTGGTAAAAACCTCTGTAGGAAGGAGGGTGCTGTGGCTGTGACTACCAGGCTAGTAGTAGAAGGAGGGCTGCTGCAACTGTGACTACTGGGGTAGTAGACGAAGGGCTGCTGCAACTGTGACGATTGGGGTAGTAGTAGGAGGGCTGCTGCAACTGTGACTACTGGGGTAGTAGTAGGAGGGCTGCTGCAACTGTGACGATTGGGGTAGTAGTAGGAGGGCTGCTGCAACTGTGACTACTGGGGTAGTAGGAGAGCTGCTGCAACTGTGACTATTGGGGTAGTAGTAGGAGAGCTGCTGCATCTATGACTACTGGGGTAGTAGTAGGAGAGCTGCTGCATCTATGACTATTGGGGTAGTAGTAGGAGAGCTGCTGCATCTATGACTATTGGCGTAATAGTAGGAGGGCTGCTGCATCTATGACTATTGGGGTAGTAGTAGGAGGGCTGCTGCATCTATGACTATTGGGGTAATAGTAGGAGGGTGCTGCTGCATCTATGACTATTGGGGTAGTAGTAGGAGAGCTGCTGCATCTATGACTATTGGGGTACTAGTAGGAGAGCTGCTGCATCTATGACTATTGGGGTAGTAGTAGGAGGGCTGCTGCATCTATGACTATTGGGGTAGTAGTAGGAGAGCTGCTGCATCTATGACTATTGGGGTAGTAGTAGGAGGGCTGCTGCATCTATGACTATTGGGATAGTAGTAGGAGGGCTGCTGCATCTATGACTATTGGGGTAGTAGTAGGAGAGCTGCTGCATCTATGACTACTGGGGTAGTAGGAGAGCTGCTGTATCTATGACTACTGGGGTAGTAGGAGAGCTGCTACATCTATGACTATTGGGGTACTAGTAGGAGAGCTGCTGCATCTATGACTATTGGGGTAGTAGGAGAGCTGCTGCATCTATGACTATTGGGGTAGTAGGAGAGCTGCTGCATCTATGACTATTGGGGTAGTAGTAGGAGGGCTGCTGCATCTATGACTATTGGGGTAGTAGTAGGAGAGCTGCTACATCTATGACTATTGGGGTAGTAGTAGGAGAGCTGCTACATCTATGACTATTGGGGTAGTAGTAGGAGAGCTGCTACATCTATGACTATTGGGGTAGTAGGAGAGCTGCTGCATCTATGACTATTGGGATAGTAGTAGGAGGGCTGCTGCATCTATCTATGACTATTGGGGTAGTAGTAGGAGGGCTGCTGCATCTATGACTATTGGGGTAGTAGTAGGAGAGCTGCTGCATCTATGACTACTGGGGTAGTAGTAGGAGAGCTGCTGCATCTATGACTATTGGGGTATTAGTAGGAGAACTGCTGCATCTATGACTATTGGGATAGTAGTAGGAGGGCTGCTGCATCTATCTATGACTATTGGGGTAGTAGTAGGAGGGCTGCTGCATCTATGACTATTGGGGTAATAGTAGGAGGGCTGCTGCATCTATGACTACTGGGGTAGTAGTAGGAGAGCTGCTGCATCTATGACTACTGGGGTAGTAGTAGGAGAGCTGCTGCATCTATGACTATTGGGGTAGTAGTAGGAGAGCTGCTGCATCTATGACTACTGGGGTAGTAGTAGGAGAGCTGCTGCATCTATGACTATTGGGGTAGTAGTAGGAGAGCTGCTGCAACTGTGACGATTGGGGTAGTAGTAGGAGGGCTGCTGCAACTGTGACTACTGGGGTAGTAGGAGAGCTGCTGCAACTGTGACTATTGGGGTAGTAGTAGGAGAGCTGCTGCATCTATGACTATTGGGGTAGTAGTAGGAGAGCTGCTGCATCTATGACTATTGGGGTAGTAGTAGGAGAGCTGCTGCATCTATGACTATTGGGGTAGTAGTAGGAGAGCTGCTGCAACTGTGACGATTGGGGTAGTAGTAGGAGGGCTGCTGCAACTGTGACTACTGGGGTAGTAGGAGAGCTGCTGCAACTGTGACTATTGGGGTAGTAGGAGAGCTGCTGCATCTATGACTATTGGGGTAGTAGTAGGAGAGCTGCTGCATCTATGACTATTGGGGTAGCAGTAGGAGAGCTGCTGCATCTATGACTATTGGGATAGTAGGAGGGCTGCTGCATCTATGACTATTGGGGTAGTAGTAGGAGGGCTGCTGCATCTATGACTAATGCGGTAATAGTAGGAGGGCTGCTGCATCTATGACTATTGGGGTAGTAGTAGGAGAGCTGCTGCATCTATGACTATTGGGGTACTAGTAGGAGAGCTGCTGCATCTATGACTATTGGGGTAGTAGTAGGAGGGCTGCTGCATCTATGACTATTGGGATAGTAGTAGGAGGGCTGCTGCATCTATGACTATTGGGGTAGTAGTAGGAGAGCTGCTGCATCTATGACTACTGGGGTAGTAGGAGAGCTGCTACATCTATGACTATTGGGGTACTAGTAGGAGAGCTGCTGCATCTATGACTATTGGGGTAGTAGGAGAGCTGCTGCATCTATGACTATTGGGGTAGTAGGAGAGCTGCTGCATCTATGACTATTGGGGTAGTAGTAGGAGAGCTGCTGCATCTATGACTATTGGGGTAGTAGTAGGAGAGCTGCTGCATCTATGACTATTGGGGTAGTAGGAGAGCTGCTACATCTATGACTATTGGGGTAGTAGTAGGAGAGCTGCTACATCTATGACTATTGGGGTAGTAGGAGAGCTGCTGCATCTATGACTATTGGGATAGTAGTAGGAGGGCTGCTGCATCTATCTATGACTATTGGGGTAGTAGTAGGAGGGCTGCTGCATCTATGACTATTGGGGTAATAGTAGGAGGGCTGCTGCATCTATGACTACTGGGGTAGTAGTAGGAGAGCTGCTGCATCTATGACTACTGGGGTAGTAGTAGGAGAGCTGCTGCATCTATGACTATTGGGGTAATAGTAGGAGAGCTGCTGCATCTATGACTACTGGGGTAGTAGTAGGAGAGCTGCTGCATCTATGACTATTGGGGTAGTAGTAGGAGAGCTGCTGCATCTATGACTATTGGGATAGTAGTAGGAGGGCTGCTGCATCTATCTATGACTATTGGGGTAGTAGTAGGAGGGCTGCTGCATCTATGACTATTGGGGTAATAGTAGGAGGGCTGCTGCATCTATGACTACTGGGGTAGTAGTAGGAGAGCTGCTGCATCTATGACTACTGGGGTAGTAGTAGGAGAGCTGCTGCATCTATGACTATTGGGGTAGTAGTAGGAGAGCTGCTGCATCTATGACTACTGGGGTAGTAGTAGGAGAGCTGCTGCATCTATGACTATTGGGGTAGTAGTAGGAGAACTGCTGCATCTATGACTATTGGGGTAGTAGTAGGAGGGCTGCTGCATCTATGACTATTGGGGTAGTAGTAGGAGGGCTGCTGCATCTATGACTATTGGGGTAATAGTAGGAGGGCTGCTGCATCTATGACTATTGGGGTAGTAGTAGGAGAGCTGCTGCATCTATGACTATTGGGGTAGTAGTAGGAGAGCTGCTGTATCTATGACTATTGGGGTACTAGTAGGAGAGCTGCTGCATCTATGACTATTGGGGTACTAGTAGGAGGGCTGCTGCATCTATGACTATTGGGGTAGTAGTAGGAGAGCTGCTGCATCTATGACTACTGGGGTAGTAGAGCTGCTACATCTATGACTATTGGGGTACTAGTAGGAGAGCTGCTGCATCTATGACTATTGGGGTAGTAGTAGGAGAGCTGCTGCATCTATGACTATTGGGGTACTAGTAGGAGAGCTGCTGCATCTATGACTATTGGGGTACTAGTAGGAGAGCTGCTGCATCTATGACTATTGGGGTAGTAGGAGAGCTGCTGCATCTATGACTATTGGGGTAGTAGGAGAGCTGCTGCATCTATGACTATTGGGGTAGTAGGAGAGCTGCTGCATCTATGACTATTGGTGTAGTAGGAGAGCTGCTGCATCTATGACTATTGGGGTAGTAGTAGGAGAGCTGCTGCATCTATGACTATTGGGGTAGTAGTAGGAGGGCTGCTGCATCTATGACTATTGGCGTAATAGTAGGAGGGCTGCTGCATCTATGACTATTGGGGTAGTAGTAGGAGAGCTGCTGCATCTATGACTATTGGGGTAGTAGTAGGAGAGCTGCTGCCTCTATGACTATTGGGGTAGTAGGAGAGCTGCTGCATCTATGACTATTGGGGTAGTAGTAGGAGAGCTGTTGCATCTATGACTATTGGGGTAGTAGGAGAGCTGCTGCTTCTATGACTATTGGGGTAGTAGTAGGAGGGCTGCTGCATCTATGACTATTGGGGTACTAGTAGGAGAGCTGCTCTATCTATGACTATTGGGGTAGTAGTAGGAGAGCTGCTGTGTCTATGACTATTGGGGTAGTAGGAGGGCTGCTGCATCTATGACTATTGGGGTAGTAGTAGGAGAGCTGCTGTATCTATGACTATTGGGGTAGTAGTAGGAGAGCTGCTGCATCTATGACTATTGGGGTAGTAGGAGAGCTGCTGCATCTATGACTATTGGGGTAGTAGGAGAGCTGCTGCATCTATGACTATTGGGGTAGTAGTAGGAGAGCTGCTGTATCTATGACTATTGGGGTAGTAGTAGGAGAGCTGCTGTATCTATGACTATTGGGGTACTAGTAGGAGAGCTGCTACATCTATGACTATTGGGGTACTAGTAGGAGAGCTGCTACATCTATGACTATTGGGGTAGTAGTAGGAGAGCTGCTACATCTATGGACTATTGGGGTAGTAGGAGAGCTGCTGCACCTATGACTATTGGGGTAGTAGGAGAGCTGCTACATCTATGACTATTGGGGTAATAGTAGGAGAGCTGCTGCATCTATGACTATTGGGGTAGTAGGAGAGCTGCTGCATCTATGATTATTGGGGTAGTAGTAGGAGAGCTGCTACATCTATGACTATTGGGGTAGTAGTAGGAGAGCTGCTGCACCTATGACTATTGGGGTACTAGTAGGAGGGCTGCTGCATCTATGACTATTGGGGTAGTAGTAGGAGGGCTGCTGCACCTATGACTATTGGGGTACTAGTAGGAGAGCTGCTGCGTCTATGACTATTGGGGTAGTAGGAGGGCTGCTGCATCTATGACTATTGGGGTAGTAGTAGGAGAGCTGCTCTATGACTATTGGGGTACTAGTAGGAGAGCTGCTGCATCTATGACTATTGGGGTACTAGTAGGAGAGCTGCTGCATCTATGACTATTGGGGTAGTAGTAGGAGAGCTGCTACATCTATGACTATTGGGGGTAGTAGGAGAGCTGCTACATCTATGACTATTGGGGTAATAGTAGGAGAGCTGCTGCATCTATGACTATTGGGGTAGTAGTAAGAGAGCTGCTGCATCTATGACTATTTGGGTAGTAGTAGGAGAGCTGCTGCATCTATGACTATTGGGGTAGTAGTAGGAGAGCTGCTACATCTATGACTATTGGGGTAATAGTAGGAGAGCTGCTGCATCTATGACTATTGGGGTAGTAGTAGGAGAGCTGCTGCATCTATGACTATTGGGGTAGTAGTAGGAGAGCTGCTGCACCTATGACTATTGGGGTAGTAGTAGGAGAGCTGCTGTATCTATGACTATTGGGGTAGTAGTAGGAGAGCTGCTGCATCTATGACTATTGGGGTAGTAGTAGGAGAGCTGCTGTATCTATGACTATTGGGGTACTAGTAGTAGAGCTGCTGCACCTATGACTATTGGGGTAGTAGGAGAGCTGCTACATCTATGACTATTGGGGTACTAGTAGGAGAGCTGCTGCATCTATGACTATTGGGGTACTAGTAGGAGAGCTGCTGCATCTATGACTATTGGGGTAGTAGTAGGAGAGCTGCTGCATCTATGACTATTGGGGTAGTAGTAGGAGAGCTGCTGTATCTATGACTATTGGGGTAGTAGTAGGAGAGCTGCTGCATCTATGACTATTGGGGTAGTAGTAGGAGAGCTGCTGAGTCTATGACTATTGGGGTAGTAGTAGGAGAGCTGCTGCATCTATGACTATTGGGGTAGTAGGAGGGCTGCTGCCTCTATGGCTTTGGGGTACTAGTAGGAGAGCTGATCTATGACTATTGGGGTACTAGTAGGAGAGCTGCTGCATCTATGACTATTGGGGTAGTAGTAGGAGAGCTGCTGCATCTATGACTATTGGGGTAGTAGTAGGAGAGCTGCTGCATCTATGACTATTGGGGTACTAGTAGGAGAGCTGCTGCATCTATGACTATTGGGGTAGTAGTAGGAGAGCTGCTGCATCTATGACTATTGGGGTCTAGTAGGAGAGCTGCTGTATCTATGACTATTGGGGTACTAGTAGGAGAGCTGCTGCACCTATGACTATTGGGGTAGTAGGAGAGCTGCTACATCTATGACTATTGGGGTACTAGTAGGAGAGCTGCTGCATCTATGACTATTGGGGTACTAGTAGGAGAGCTGCTGCATCTATGACTATTGGGGTAGTAGTAGGAGAGCTGCTGTATCTATGACTATTGGGGTAGTAGTAGGAGAGCTGCTGTATCTATGACTATTGGGGTAGTAGTAGGAGAGCTGCTGCATCTATGACTATTGGGGTAGTAGTAGGAGAGCTGCTGAGTCTATGACTATTGGGGTAGTAGTAGGAGAGCTGCTGCATCTATGACTATTGGGGTAGTAGGAGGGCTGCTGCATCTATGACTATTGGGGTACTAGTAGGAGAGCTGCTGCATCTATGACTATTGGGGTACTAGTAGGAGAGCTGCTGCATCTATGACTATTGGGGTAGTAGTAGGAGAGCTGCTGCATCTATGACTATTGGGGTACTAGTAGGAGAGCTGCTCTAGGCCCGGGTCTGCTTTAGAGGTATGTTCACATGTAGGGCTAAGAAAATCCATTGTGGGAAGTGGCCCCAGAACAGAATCTATGGGAGGCCCCAGGTTTATTACATATAATCCCCCACCCCCCAGTCAGAAATAACTAGGACTGCGATTTCTCGAGGCGCTGCGGCTCTTCTACAGTCATGGCCAAATGTTTTGAGAATGATACAAATATTAATTTTTACAAAGTCTACTGCTTCAGTTTTTCTAATGGCAATTTGCATATACTCCAGAATGTTATAAAGAGTGATCAGCTTAACAGCAATTACTTGCAAAGTCAATATTTGCCTAGAAAATGAACTTTATCCCCCAAAACACATTTCAACATCATTGCAGCCCTGCCTTAAAAGGACCACCTAACATCGTTTCAGTGATTTCTCCAGTAACACAGGTGTGGGTGTTGATGAGGACAGGGCTGGAGATCAATCTGTCATGATTAAGTAAGAATGACACCACTGGACACTTTAAAAGGAGGCTGGTGCTTGCCATCATTGTTTCTCTTCTGTTAACCATGGTTATCTCTAAAGAAACACGTGCAGTCATCATTGCACTGCACAAAAATGGCCTAACTGGGAAGAGTATTGCAGCTAGAAAGATTGCACCTCAGTCAACAATCTATCGCATCATCAAGAACTTCAAGGAGAGAGGTTCCATTGGTGCCAAAAAGGCTCCAGGGCGCCCAAGAAAGACCAGCAAGCGGCAGGACCGTCTCTTAAAAGTGTTTCAGCTGCGGGATCGGGCTACCAGCAGTGCAGAGCTTGCTGAGGAATGGCAGCAGGCAGGTGTGAGTGCATCTGCACGCACTGTGAGGCGGAGACTCTTGGAGCAAGGCCTGGTCTCAAGGAGGGCAGCAAAGAAGCCACTTCTCTCCAGAAAAAACATCAGGGACAGACTGATATTCTGCAAAAGGTACAGGGAGTGGACTGCTGAGGACTGGGGTAAAGTAATTTTCTCTGATGAATCCCCTTTTCGATTGTTAGGAACATCTGGAAAACAGCTTATTCGGAGAAGAAGAGGTGAGCGCTACCACCAGTCTTGTCTCATGCCAACTGTAAAGCATCCTGAAAGCATTCATGTGTGGGGTTGCTTCTCAGCCAAGGGAATCGGCTCTCTCACAGTCTTGCCATGAATAAAGAATGGTACCAGAATGTCCTCCAAGAGCAACTTCTCCCAACCGTCCAAGAGCAGTTGGGCCCCCCACGCCCCCCCCCCCCCCGCCGGCCCCCCCCCCCCACCCCCAAGGGAGCCCCAAACCGCCCCGGGCACAAAACAAAAAAACTGGGCCAGTTTGGCCGAACTCCCCAGATGCCTTAATCCAGCATGATGGAGCACCTGTGGTCAACATAAAGCGAAGGGTGGACAAACAAAAACCAACAAAGGCAAAGAACTCCAGAAGGCCCGCGGATTTGGCCGGAGGTGTGAGCCCAGGGAGAGGCCAAAAAAGGCCCCCCCAATTCTCCCTCCCCCTCCTACCCCAAACTCCTTCCCACATACACCCTTCCTTCGGAACCCCCAAACACACCCAAAAACCAACGGGCCCAAAAAAATATTTGTCCTCCCCCCCTTGCCCCGCCCTCCCCCTCACCAACCGCGACCCGGGGACACAGCCCGACACCGACCCCGCCCCCACCCACGGAAAATGACAACACAGCCACAGCCCAGGAAAAACAGCGGGGAAACGCGGACAAGGACTGGCTGGCGGTGCGGCCCAGGGCGCCGGCCCATACGCCATACCGCACGCCGCATCCCTCCCACGATAGCAGAACTACAGGACGCGAGATGACAGAGCGGTCGGCCACCGCCCCCCCCCGCCCCCCCCCGGAACAGATGTGCCTCCCGGCGCGACCAGCAGAGAGTCACCAAACCCTGCGCTCAGCGGGAACCGCACAACTCAAAGGCAAAGGAGACGCTCCAGAAATCGCTGACAGGGAACATCTCCAAACACAGCACAAGCTGCAGCACTCACCTGGATGTAGGACACAGCACGCCCAGCTGGAAGATATACTGTCCGTATATAACAACACAAGCTAAAGCTAGTATATAGATTGCCAAAGGATAAGTGAGATGACCACTATGGTGGAGATAAGTATTGTTAACCAAATACTTATTTTCCACCATAATTGGCAATGCAGAGGTGAAATTCTTTGCCAAAAATGAGACAATGTGATTTTCTGGATTAGTTTTCTCATTTTGTCTCTCATAGTTGAGGTCTACCTATGATGACAATTACAGGCCGGACTCATCTTTATTAGGATAAGACTGGGCTCACTATCTGCTGGTACAGACTGTGTGCTTACTAATTACTTATCCTGTCCTCACTGTAGTATACATTCACTAGGATAAGTGCCATCCTAGGATATTAATCCCATGAGTACTGTACTCCAGAGCTGTGCTCACTATTCTGCTGGTACAGTCACTGTGTACATACATTACATTACTTATCCTGTATTATACTCCAGAGCTGCGCTCACTATTCTGCTGGTACAGTCACTGTGTACATACATTACATTACTTATCCTGTACTGATCCTGAGTTTACATCCTGTATTATACTCCAGAGCTGCACTCACTATTCTGCTGGTGCAGTCACTGTGTACATACATTACATTACTTATCCTGTATTATACTCCAGAGCTGCACTCACTATTCTACTGGTGCAGTCACTGTGTACATACATTACATTACTTATCCTGTATTATACCCCAGAGCTGTGCTCACTATTCTGCTGGTACAGTCACTGTGTACATACATTACATTACTTATCCTGTACTGATCCTGAGTTACATCCTGTATTATACCCAGGCGCGCCACCGCGGTCGCAGAGCCCTGCGCTCACTATTCTGCTGGTGCAGTCACTGTGTACATACATTACATTACTTATCCTGTACTGATCCTGAGTTACATCCTGTATTATACTCCAGAGCAGCGCTCACTATTCTGCTGGTACAGTCACTGTGTACATACATTACATTACTTATCCTGTACTGATCCTGAGTTATATCCTGTATTATACTCCAGAGCTGCGCTCACTATTCTGCTGGTACAGTCACTGTGTACAAACATTACATTACTTATCCTGTACTGATCCTGAGTTACATCCTGTTTAACCCTTATGAACTGTGTGACAGCTACCTTGACGGCCATATTAGATGTCACCCAGCTTTCCCTGAATCAGACAGAGCTGCACTTCTATTCAGTGGGGATTTCCAGCCAGGTTGACGCCCCTTAATCCTTCTCTGCAGTGATGATCAGTCACCGGAGAATCTGAGCAAAATCATTTTCTTCTCGAAATAGGAAAAAAAAAAAAAAGTAATTCAGAGGAGACGTCGGAGGACAAGATTTAGGGGCTGAGAGTCACGGAGCGGCGCCAGTCAATCTCCCGCAGTTTATGGCCGCTCAGTAAATGTTATTGGAGCCGGAGATATTCTATAACCGTCCAGAACTCCATCCATCCAGTAACGGCAGCGTTGGCGGTCCAGCCGCTGAGCGCCGCGGCCTGTCCCGATGCTCCGCCCGCTGATGGATATCAGTGAATATCTGGGATAAGGATGAAATAGAGCCTGGTGTTTTATGTCAGTCACCGGTGAACACGCGGCGGCGCAGAGTGTAGATTATCGTAATGGCCACATCATCGAGGACGGCTGACACCAAAAT
This sequence comes from Leptodactylus fallax, assembly GCA_947044405.1. Classification (NCBI taxonomy): domain Eukaryota; kingdom Metazoa; phylum Chordata; class Amphibia; order Anura; family Leptodactylidae; genus Leptodactylus; species Leptodactylus fallax. The sequence continues at coordinate 115,763 of CAMRHE010001130.1, forward strand.
GGATGAGGGTCTATTAGGAGACAGCAGAGGACTCGTGTGCCAGGGAAGATGGAGGGAGACGTCTACGCGCAGCGCACTCACTGACGCTGCTCAGGTCACACTGTCTGCACAGGGACCTTAAAGGGGAAGGTGAGTGACATCGCCTTCAGTGAAGCCGGCCCTTTAAGCATCCTCTTGCTGGTAGAGGTCTCTCAACAGGAGGAAGAACAGAATTCCAGGTGGAAACAGTCGCATTACCAAAACAACTTGAGTGGAGCAAGGCGGCCTCCAGAGCTGCATTCACTATTCTGCAAGAGACTGTCCCATCACCTGTACAATCAGCACAGAGACCGCCCCATCACCTATACAATCAGCGCAGAGACCGCCCCATCACCTGTACAATCAGCGCAGAGACCGCCCCCATCACCTGTACAGTCAGAGACCATCCCCATCACCTGTACAGTCAGAGACCATCCCCATCACCTGTACAGTCATAGACCGCCCCCGTCACCTGTACAGCCAGAGACCGCCCGTCACCTGTACAGTCAGAGACCGCCCCGTCACCTGTACAGTCAGAGACCACCCCGTCACCTGTACCCTGTACAGTCAGAGACCGCCCGTCACCTGTACAGTCAGAGACCGCCCCCATCACCTGTACAGTCAGAGACCGCCCCATCACCTGTACAATCAGCGCAGAGACCGCCCCATGACCTGTACAATCAGCGCAGAGACCGCCCCCATCACCTGTACAGTCAGAGACCGCCCCCGTCACCTATACAGTCAGAGACCGCCCCCGTCACCTGTACAGTCAGAGACCGCCCCGTCACCTGTACAGTCAGAGACCGCCCGTCACCTGTACAGTCAGAGACCGCCCCATCACCTGTACAGTCAGAGACCACCCCGTCACCTGTACCCTGTACAGTCAGAGACCGCCCGTCACCTGTACAGTCAGAGACCGCCCCATCACCTGTACAGTCAGAGACCGCCCCTGTCACCTGTAAGGTCAGAGACCGCCCCGTCACCTGTACAGTCAGAGACCGCCCCATCACCTGTACAGTCAGAGACCACCCCGTCACCTGTACCCTGTACAGTCAGAGACCGCCCTTCACCTGTACAGTCAGAGACCGCCCCATCACCTGTACAGTCAGAGACCGCCCCATCACCTGTACAGTCAGAGACCACCCCTGTCACCTGTAAGGTCAGAGACCGCCCCGTCACCTGTACAGTCAGAGACCGCCCCATCACCTGTACAGTCAGAGACCACCCCGTCACCTGTACCCTGTACAGTCAGAGACCGCCCTTCACCTGTACAGTCAGAGACTGCCACCGTCACCTGTACAGTCAGAGACCACCCCATCACCTGTACAGTCAGAGACCGCCCTTCACCTGTACAGTCAGAGACCGCCACCGTCACCTGTACAGTCAGAGACCGCCCCATCACCTGTACAGTCAGAGACCGCCCCTGTCACCTGTAAGGTCAGAGACCGCTTCGTCACCTGTACAGTCAGAGACCGCCCCATCACCTGTACAGTCAGAGACCACCCCGTCACCTGTACCCTGTACAGTCAGAGACCGCCCTTCACCTGTACAGTCAGAGACCGCCCGTCACCTGTACAATCAGCACAGAGACCGCCCCATCACCTGTACAATCAGCGCAGAGACCGCCCCCATCATCTGTACAATCAGCGCAGAGACCGCCCCCATCACCTGTACAGTCAGAGACCGCCCCATCACCTGTACAGTCAGAGACCACCCCGTCACCTGTACCCTGTACAGTCAGAGACCGTCCTTCACCTGTACAGTCAGAGACCGCCCGTCACCTGTACAGTCAGAGACCGCCCCATCACCTGTACAGTCAGAGACCGCCCCTGTCACCTGTAAGGTCAGAGACCGCCCCGTCACCTGTACAGTCAGAGACCGCCCCCATCACCTGTACAGTCAGAGACCACCCCGTCACCGCGAAGGCCCCCTCGCGCGGCCGCCCCGTACCCTGTACAGTCAGAGACCGCCCTTCACCTGTACAGTCAGAGACCGCCACCGTCACCTGTACAGTCAGAGACCGCCCCATCACCTGTACAGTCAGAGACCGCCCCTGTCACCTGTAAGGTCAGAGACCGCCCCGTCACCTGTACAGTCAGAGACCGCCCCATCACCTGTACAGTCAGAGACCACCCCGTCACCTGTACCCTGTACAGTCAGAGACCGCCCTTCACCTGTACAGTCAGAGACCGCCACCGTCACCTGTACAGTCAGAGACCGCCCCATCACCTGTACAGTCAGAGACCGCCCCTGTCACCTGTAAGGTCAGAGACCGCCCCGTCACCTGTACAGTCAGAGACCGCCCCATCACCTGTACAGTCAGAGACCACCCCGTCACCTGTACCCTGTACAGTCAGAGACCGTCCTTCACCTGTACAGTCAGAGACCGCCCGTCACCTGTACAGTCAGAGACCGCCCCATCACCTGTACAGTCAGAGACCGCCCCTGTCACCTGTAAGGTCAGAGACCGCCCCGTCACCTGTACAGTCAGAGACCGCCCCATCACCTGTACAGTCAGAGACCACCCCGTCACCTGTACCCTGTACAGTCAGAGACCGCCCTTCACCTGTACAGTCAGAGACCGCCACCGTCACCTGTACAGTCAGAGACCACCCCATCACCTGTACAGTCAGAGACCGCCCTTCACCTGTACAGTCAGAGACCGCCACCGTCACCTGTACAGTCAGAGACCGCCCCATCACCTGTACAGTCAGAGACCGCCCCTGTCACCTGTAAGGTCAGAGACCGCCCCGTCACCTGTACAGTCAGAGACCGCCCCATCACCTGTACAGTCAGAGACCACCCCGTCACCTGTACCCTGTACAGTCAGAGACCGCCCTTCACCTGTACAGTCAGAGACCGCCCCGTCACCTGTACAGTCAGAGACCGCCCCATCACCTGTACAGTCAGAGACCACCCCGTCACCTGTACCCTGTACAGTCAGAGACCGCCCTTCACCTGTACAGTCAGAGACCGCCCGTCACCTGTACAATCAGCACAGAGACCGCCCCATCACCTGTACAATCAGCGCAGAGACCGCCCCCATCATCTGTACAATCAGCGCAGAGACCGCCCCCATCACCTGTACAGTCAGAGACCGCCCCCGTCACCTGTACAGTCAGAGACCGCCCCCGTCACCTGTACAGTCAGAGACCGCCCGTCACCTGTACAGTCAGAGACCACCCCATCACCTGTACAATTAGCGCAGAGACCGCCCCCATCATCTGTACAATCAGCGCAGAGACCGCTCCATCACCTGTACAGTCAGAGACCGCCCCCCGTCACCTGTACAGTCAGAGACCGCCCCGTCACCTGTACAGTCAGAGACCGCCCCATCACCTGTACAGTCAGAGACCACCCCGTCACCTGTACAGTCAGAGACCGCCACCGTCACCTGTACAGTCAGAGACCGCCCTGTCACCTGTACAGTCAGAGACCGCCACCGTCACCTGTACAGTCAGAGACCGCCACCGTCACCTGTACAGTCAGAGACCGCCCCTGTCACCTGTACAGTCAGAGACCGCCCAGTCACCTGTACAGTCAGAGACCGCCACCGTCACCTGTACAGTCAGAGACCGCCCCATCACCTGTACAGTCAGAGACCACCCCGTCACCTGTACAGTCAGAGACCGCCACCGCACCGTACGCGTCACCTGTACAGTCAGAGACCGCCACCGTCACCTGTACAGTCAGAGACCGCCCTGTCACCTGTACAGTCAGAGACCGCCACCGTCACCTGTACAGTCAGAGACCGCCACCGTCACCTGTACAGTCAGAGACCGCCCCTGTCACCTGTACAGTCAGAGACCGCCCTGTCACCTGTACAGTCAGAGACCGCCCCCTGTCACCTGTACAGTCAGAGACCGCCACCGTCACCTGTACAGTCAGAGACCACCCCTGTCACCTGTACAGTCAGAGACCACCCTGTCACCTGTACAGTCAGAGACCGCCCACGTCACCTGTACAGTCAGAGACCGCCCCTGTCACCTGTACAGTCAGACTGTTATTTACACCGCCTGTGCGCCTGTTATTAAAGTCATTTTTAATGCCCGGTGGCAATTATAAACTTTGGGTTTGTTTATTCGCTGACTTGGCGCGACCGCTATTCGCAGACATTTCCCAATACAAACAGTTCTGTCTCCTACAGGAATAATTGGGACTTAATTGCTGCGGCAAACGGCTTTGATGGAGAGCGCCGGGCGCAGATCATTCTCACTCTGTTCTCCGACTCTGGATCACAGGAGGGATGAAAAACCAGTTTTGAAATCTAGAGAAGCGATTAGACGAGGAGGAAATGTGGTTATAGTCCGATCAGCGGTTCTCATGTACATTCCCCCGACCCAGCGAGCGGGGGAGGTGTTAATATTAGACAGATATTACACTCCGATCAAAGTGTGGGGATAAAATGAATGTAGACGTCAAATGTCTTATACTGGGGGTCATCCACTAAGACTGCAGGAGGGTAGTGAATAGGTTAATGCCGGCTTTCCTGAAGGTCTAGAGTAATAAACAGGTCGATTCCAGTTACTCTAGTGATCCAGGGCGGTGGAGGGGTTAACACCTGTTCCCCAGGTGGTCTAGGGTAGTGGAGGGGTTAATGCTGGTTCCCCTGGTGATGTAGGGTAGTGGAGGGGTTAATGTTTGTTCCCCAGGTGGTCTAGGGTATTGGAGGGGTTAATGCTGGTTCCCCTGGTGATGTAGGGTAGTGGAGGGGTTAATGCTTGTTCCCCAGGTGGTCTAGGGTAGTGGAGGGGTTAATGCTTGTTCCCCAGGTGATCTAGGGTAGTGGAGGGGTTAATGCTTGTTTCCCTGTTGATCTAGGGTAATGGAGGGGTTAATGCTTGTTTCCCTGTTGATCTAGGGTAATGGAGGGGTTAATGCTTGTTCTCCTGGTGATCTAGGGTAGTGGAGGGGTTAATGCTTGTTCTCCTGGTGATCTAGGGTAGTGGAGGGGTTAATGCTTGTTCTCCTGGTGATCTAGGGTAGTGGAGGGGTTAATGCTTGCTCCCCTGGCGGTCTAGGGTAGTCGTCCTGCGTTTCCCTGGCGGTCTAGGGTAGTCGTCCTGCGTTTCCCTGGCGGTCTAGGGTAGTCGTCCTGCGTTTCCCTGGCGGTCTAGGGTAGTCGTCCTGCGTTTCCCCTGGCGGTCTAGGGTAGTCGTCCTGCGTTTCCCTGGCGGTCTAGGGTAGTCGTCCTGCGTTTCCCTGGCGGTCTAGGGTAGTCGTCCTGCGTTTCCCTGGCGGTCTAGGGTAGTCGTCCTGCGTTTCCCTGGCGGTCTGCGGTTGGGTCGGTTCACACGAATATAATGAATTTCATTTATGGCCACCTCGGACCTGTACATGGAATCATCCAGCAGGGGGTGACAAAGAGCACAAGCAGTCTGATAGGAGTAGTACTCCCGCTGTCCATGGGACTGGGCCGCCCATAGTATCATCCCTTGTGTCTGGAGTTACCCTTTATATGTAACTAAATATTCGGTTTCGTTTTCGTCCCCGCGCTCCAATATTATTACAGGTGACGTGAGCAGAACCCCCCACCAGGCCGCAGCGTCTGGAGCTTCATCTCCAGATAGAGGTGATAAAACGCCGGCTCCTCGGCGGCTTTTAAGAGTCTTTTGAGCTCCACGGACGGAGAGTTTAATCGAAAACTGCAAAGCTAAAGAAAACAAGCGAGCGCTGTGTCTGCTGAGCTGTCAGTGGCGAATCTGTCCCCTGAGCGCCGGGCCCGATTACTTACCCACAAGGAGCAGCAAGGCAAAAACCGCGCTGTGTCTCTATATAGTGAGCGACCAGTACAGGGGTCACACCCTGAGGCATGGATTAATAATGGCCGCCATGGCTGCAGGATGTCGTGTACAGGGCTCGCGAGGACTTACTCAGATTCAGGATCACAGAGACGACGCTTTAAGGTTTTGCAAAAGTAAAAAGGTCTTCACCATTTCCACCAACACCCACTCGTCGTATCCTTCAGCAGCCACCGCTCTACTGATTCCGGCACAGTTGGAATTATTTCGCTAGCCCCCACCGTTCCACAGAAACCGTATCTGTAAGTTTCAATACAATTTTGCTCTCGGCTGTCAGGTGGGCGGTCCCTGTCTTTCTGCTCTAACCTAGGACCACCCACTTGACAGTAGACAGATTAATTGTACTGAAAGTAACAGCACTAATTGCTCAGGAATGGTGGTGACCAGAGAAAAAACTGGCTCAGAAATAGTGAAGCGGCGACTATTGGTGGATGAGGTGAAATAAAGACTCAAAATCATGGCCACGATGTTCAGGCAGAAGTTCATGCGCAGATTGAGAGGAGGCGTCTGCTGTCTTTATGTGATGCTTCATTACAGTTATAGCGGGTCAGTGTGAGAGCTATAGGGGGCGCTGTTACACAAGCTCTGATGGTAAATATTGTTACAAAGGGCGACACCTCCTTCTCAACTATTACAATAAGACTACAAAAGTAGCTGCTTCCATGAAAAGGATAATGTAATTCTCCGAAATCTATCACATTGCAAAGTTGAAAAGTTAAGATCAAGGGGGCGCTGTTGTATTGGTGTCTATGGAAAAAATGCTGAAAAGCAGCACCTGGTGAAAAGTGGTACTGCAAGTAACAAGATAAAAGTTCTAAGCCACAACCACACTGCAGCCTCTGCAAACAGAAGATCCTTGAATCGAGCAGTAAGCGGAGGTCTGTGACACTACAGAATCTGACACAGAAAGTTTCCGGATAGTCGGTAGAGTCTCTTTAAATATCACAGACTAATGACATCACTAGATGATTAGGAAAGGTAGTTATCAAGTCTTCGGTTTCGTTCCATGGGGCAGTGAGCAGCGATTACAGCGACTTATCTCTGTGGCTGATCCCGGTTATTTCCTCGCCGGCCTGTGCCGCACCGTGCGCTGAATTGATATGTCCGTCACTCACCGCTCTGACTCCGCCATTAATTATAGAAAACATGTTTTGGCAGAAAATGATTCTATTACAAGCTGCAGAAATAACTGTGACTGCTCAAGAGCCCAAGCAAAAATATCCGAGCCGCTGTTAATGGACTTGTCTATCTGGCCGCCTCATACACGGGAAAAAGCCGTATTAATTAGTCTGTAATCAGAGTGCTGGAATAATTGTGCGCAGTCCGGAACGTTTCAGGCTCAGACGGAAAATTATATGGAAGGGATGAAAAATAGACAAAAAAGATTAAAAATTAAAAAAAAAAAAAAAAAAAAAAAAAAGGATTCTAAATTTGTTAACTTTCCAGAAGGAAATGGGAATGTTCACAATCACTGACCGCAAGCAGAGGTCTTGACAACAGTGAGGTCCTGCTGGGGTTTATGGTGGAGACAGATGGCAGGCGCAGGTGGGCAGGGCTGAGGCGCAGGCAGGCAGGGCTGAGGCGCAGGCAGGGCTGAGGCGCAGGAGGCAGGTGGGCAGTGCTGAGGAGCAGGAGGCAGGTGGGCAGTGCTGAGGAGCAGGAGGCAGGTGGGCAGTGCTGAGGAGCAGGCGGCAGGTGGGCAGTGCTGAGGAGCAGGCGGCAGGTGGGCAGTGCTGAGGAGCAGGAGGCAGGTGGGCAGTGCTGAGGAGCAGGAGGCAAGTGGGCAGTGCTGAGGAGCAGGAGGCAGGTGGGTAGTGCTGAGGAGCAGGAGGCAGGTGGGCAGTGCTGAGGAGCAGGCGGCAGGTGGGCAGTGCTGAGGAGCAGGAGGCAGGTGGGCAGTGCTGAGGAGCAGGAGGCAGGTGGGCAATGCTGAGGCGCAGGAGGCAGGTGGGCAGTGCTGAGGAGCAGGCGAGCAGTGCTGAGGAGCAGGCGAGCAGTGCTGAGGAGAAGGAGGCAGGTGGGCAGTGCTGAGGAGAAGGAGGTAGGTGGGCAGTGCTGAGGAGAAGGAGGCAGGTGGGCAGTGCTGAGGAGCAGGCGAGCAGTGCTGAGGAGAAGGAGGCATGTGGGCAGTGCTGAGGAGCAGGAGGCATGTGGGCAGTGCTGAGGAGCAGGTGGGCAGTGCTGAGGCGCAGGAGGCAGGTGAGCAGTGCTGAGGCGCAGGCGGCAGGTGAGCAGTGCTGAGGCGCAGGCGGCAGGTGAGCAGTGCTGAGGCGCAGGCGGCAGGTGAGCAGTGCTGAGGAGCAGGTGGGCAGTGCTGAGGAGCAGGTGGGCAGTGCTGAGGCGCAGGAGGCAGGTGAGCAGTGCTGAGGAGCAGGAGGCAGGTGAGCAGTGCTGAGGCACAGGAGAACGATGGAGGTGCAAGTGGGCAGTACTGAGGCGGCAGGGCAGCCAAGCTATGGTATTTAGATCTGCGTCTCGTCACTTTTTTGGACTATTTCTCCCATCATTTCCTATATAATATTCCAGTCCACACTTCTGGCGTCACGGCACGCTGAGCGCGGCGACTGTGCGCTGAGGATTGCCGCTCTCCCGCCTCGTTCTGTCCTTTCCCTCGCAGGGATGGATTATTATAGCTGTAATCTATATTCAATTCTCAAAAATCACCAAGGGTGAAAATTCAGGAAACGGCAAATGAAAGGACCCAGAAAAAAAAACACACACATGAGACTGCGAGACTGACGCAGCGCACTGCGAACACTCATCATCCTCATTCATGAAATGGGGGACTGGCATAAGACTTAACAAAATTAGTGTTATTGTTACTTTGTCTCCTAAATTCTGCAACTGTCTAAATTGTCTTCAAGAAAAATTCCTTTGTGTTTCTGCTGTGGAGTCTGTGCTCCTCCTGCACATAGCTGGCTGTGCTGCCTCCATAGACACAGATCTGTCAGCAGGACAATCAGTATCAGACCAATGTCCGTACCTTGTAGAGCGGCGCATACACTTTCCAAAGATGTCTTTCTTATTCTGTACTACGGCTCTATTTTAATTTTCAGTGTTTTGCGTTAGGGGCGTGTCCTCTCCTGTCGGGGCTTCGCTCTCTGCTCTAGATAATCGCCCCTAACTGCTGTGGATAGTGTAGAAGCCCTACAAGGCGCTGGCACTAGTCTGATACTGAATTTCTTGCTGACAAAATCCCTTTAAGGAACTATGGCGAGCTCCCTTACCTAAATATGGAGTTCCCCTTTAAGTCTTCCACAAACATCTGTGATTGAACAATTGTGACTTAAGATGCACGTTTAGCGGAGCCGCCATCACCTGACATGAAGCCACAATGTATAAAAACCGATCCTGAGCTCTGTTCACACCTGACAGAATACTCCTGCTGCACTAACAGTAAAATGGCAGACTCCATCACAAAACCCAGTAACCCTTTACAGCTCAGCGGGGCGTGTCGGGCACCGCAGGGTTCCATCGTGTGACAGATTTGTTACCTCTTCTGATGGAAATTACATAGAGACGTGAGCTCAGTATGGGGCCGCCAGGAGCTTAGGGGTTAACTCACACCCACAGTGGCGGAGTCGCACCACGCAGTGTCCTCCACCTGCGCCAAGATGGCGGCTAATGAGGAAGGTCTCACTGCTGAGCTGTGCTTCTCCCCGCGGGCTCCGGGGCCGCCGAGCGCCTCGCTAATTAATGATGAAAACTTGCAAAGCTGGAAACTTTCAAGGTGGACAAGGCTCTAAATGTGTCCGCGCGTCTTCTGCCGCCATGTTTGGGAAGGCCATTAATAACGCTGCGGCACGGCGACGGCCGGCACCTGACTCATCTAACTGTTTCAGCTGATGCAGCGTTTTCCTGAGGACGGAGCGCAGTATCTCTGGCTGAGGTGACAGCGGACGTGACACTCGCCTTATGTGCAGTGCAGGAGGGGACTGACCACAGAGGTGAACATCGGACCCCGCAGTCAGTACGAAAGCCGCGGCGACCAGGATCCTGTGAACACGACATCCCAGGTCTACACATAGTCCTGAGGAATCATCACTGCTTGCCAGAAAATGTACTACACTCCATTCACATCCAGAGCTGCATCAACAATGCTGCTGCTTTCCTGCTAACTCCCATCTCACTGCTGCCCCCTGCTGGCCCTGCTTTGTTATACGCAGAACTCCATACACATTGCGCTGCTTTCCTGTTCGCTCTCAGGTTATATAGCTCCTATAGTTCTCTGCTGCCCCCTGCTGGCCCTGCTTTGTTACACGCAGAACTCCATACACATTGCGCTGCTTTCCTGTTCGCTCTCAGGTTATATAGCTCCTATAGTTCTCTGCTGCCCCCTGCTGGCCCTGCTTTGTTACACGCAGAACTCCATACACATTGCGCTGCTTTCCTGTTCGCTCTCAGGTTATATAGCTCCTATAGTTCTCTGCTGCCCCCTGCTGGCCCTGCTTTGTTATACGCAGAACTCCATACACATTGCGCTGCTTTCCTGTTCACTCTCAGGCTCCAGACCCGCACTCCTCTCTGCTGCCCCCTGCTGGTCCCCTGCTTTGTGACAGCCTCTATTGACTTCCTGTAAAGCTGTGTTAGATTTTCCTCTCAGGCTCTGTACAGACACCAACAAGATCAGCAGGGAGATCTGAAGGAACAGGAGACGAGCAGAATAGAGAGCGCAGATCTGGAGGAGACTAAAGAGATACAAAGTAACACAAAGCGCTTAGAAAGTTGCTGATTTGGACAGATCTCCGATTCACATCCTTAACATCGCTGCCCCCCGACTGCAGGAAATACCGTATATAGGGTGACCCCGGCTTACCGTATACTAGCTAATATATCCACAAGAATAGTATAGGCAGCTCTAGACATGTCTGGAGTAGAACGGGGGCTACGCGGCACAACTGGACTAGAGTAGAAATATAGCAAATACAGCTCTGGATGTGACTGGAGTACAAGAATAGTGAATGCAGCTCTGGACGTGACGGGAGTGCACGAATAGTGAACGCAGCTCTGGAAGTGACTGGAGTGCACGAATAGTGAACACAGCTCTGGAAGTGACTGGAGTACAAGAATAGTGAACGCAGCTCTGGAAGTGACTGGAGTGCAAGAATAGTGAACGCAGCTCTGGAAGTGACTGGAGTGCACGAATAGTGAACGCAGCTCTGGACGTGACTGGAGTGCACGAATAGTGAACGCAGCTCTGGAAGTGACTGGAGTGCACGAATAGTGAACGCAGCTCTGGAAGTGACTGGAGTGCACGAATAGTGAACGCAGCTCTGGAAGTGACTGGAGTACAAGAATAGTGAACGCAGCTCTGGAAGTGACTGGAGTGCACGAATAGTGAACGCAGCTCTGGACGTGACTGGAGTGCACGAATAGTGAACGCAGCTTTGGACGTGACTGGAGTGCACGAATAGTGAACGCAGCTCTGGAAGTGACTGGAGTGCACGAATAGTGAACGCAGCTCTGGACGTGACTGGAGTGCACGAATAGTGAACGCAGCTTTGGACGTGACTGGAGTGCACGAATAGTGAACGCAGCTCTGGAAGTGACTGGAGTGCACGAATAGTGAACGCAGCTCTGGACGTGACTGGAGTGCACGAATAGTGAACGCAGCTCTGGAAGTGACTGGAGTGCACGAATAGTGAACGCAGCTCTGGACGTGACTGGAGTACAAGAATAGTGAACGCAGCTCTGGAAGTGACTGGAGTGCACGAATAGTGAACGCAGCTCTGGACGTGACTGGAGTGCACGAATAGTGAACGCAGCTCTGGAAGTGACTGGAGTGCACGAATAGTGAACGCAGCTCTGGAAGTGACTGGAGTGCACGAATAGTGAACGCAGCTCTGGACGTGACTGGAGTGCACGAATAGTGAACGCAGCTCTGGACATGACTGGAGTACAAGAATAATGAACGCAGCTCTGGAAGTAACTGGAGTGCACGAATAGTGAACGCAGCTCTGGAAGTGACTGGAGTACAAGAATAGTGAACGCAGCTCTGGAAGTAACTGGAGTGCACGAATAGTGAACGCAGCTCTGGAAGTGACTGGAGTACAAGAATAGTGAACGCAGCTCTGGAAGTAACTGGAGTGCACGAATAGTGAACGCAGCTTTGGACATCACCAGAGTATAAGACTCCAGGCGACACGACTACTTCTCTTATACACTGGCCCATGTGACATGGCCGGAGTAATGTAGTGATGGGTCACAGTGACCCCTCTGCTAGGCGTCAGGACAACGGCCATCGAATGATCCTGCTCAGCGACAACCTCTTATGTGAGACTGTTTTGAGCTCAGACGAGTTGTCAGCCCTCTTCCTGCTCCTCCTGGCAGCTCATAGACATAAGTACATACAATACACATGAGATGAGAGGTGTAGATGAACGCTCTTGTCCCTGCAGCCGCCTGACAGTCACGACTCCGGTGTATGGCCGCGGCTCCACCCCCGGTTATCACCGCGTCAGGATTTTTGTGTGAAGCGTCTAATGATTCCTAAAATGATGGACTCTGCAGAGTAATTGGTGTAATAAAATAAGCGTCTGTGTGCAGCCGCCTCGCAGCCTCATTGCCTTCCCCTATCTCCGCGCCGTCCTGCCGGTTGAGGTAGATTAGCTCCAGCGTGGAGACGAGCGAGAGATCTGCCGTCATTTTCGCACAATTGAAAAGTCAACGAGACTCCTCATCCCCATGTAAGAGCAGAGATGGGTTTTTTAGTGGTTGTCGGGTTTTTGGTGCTGATGTTTGTGCTGCGCGGTGATGATATGAAGCCGGTTATTGCAGCCGTCAGGTCAGGTTCTGTTAGTGCACTGTGGAGTAATACATCACTGATGACACCGCGCCGACTCCACTCTGCTCAACCATGAACATCCTCCCGTCTGAACAATCGCTGAACATTGTCTGTGTAGTCCAGGCCGCGGCAACTATCATCTGACACCTGCACTAGTAACACCTGAGAACAGCAACGCAACGGGGGGAGGTAAACCAAAGGGGTCTGACACCAGAGAACAGCAGCGCAACGGGGGGCTGATACCAGAGAGCAGCAGCGCAACAGGGGGGCTGATACCAGAGAACAGCAGCGCAACAGGGGGCTGATACCAGAGAGCAGCAGCGCAACAGGGGGGCTGATACCAGAGAACAGCAGCACAACAGGGGGCTGATACCAGAGAGCAGCAGCGCAACAGGGGGGCTGATACCAGAGAACAGCAGCGCAACAGGGGGCTGATACCAGAGAGCAGCAGCGCAACAGGGGGGGGGGGGCTGATACCAGAGAACAGCAGCGCAACGGGGGGCTGATACCAGAGAGCAGCAGCGCAACAGGGGGGCTGATACCAGAGAACAGCAGCGCAACAGGGGGCTGATACCAGAGAGCAGCAGCGCAACAGGGGGGCTGATACCAGAGAACAGCAGCACAACAGGGGGCTGATACCAGAGAGCAGCAGCGCAACAGGGGGGCTGATACCAGAGAACAGCAGCGCAACAGGGGGCTGATACCAGAGAGCAGCAGCGCAACAGGGGGGGGGGGGCTGATACCAGAGAACAGCAGCGCAACGGGGGGCTGATACCAGAGAGCAGCAGCGCAACAGGGGGGCTGACACCAGAGAACAGCAGCGCAACAGGGGGGGGCTGATACCAGAGAACAGCAGCGCAACAGGGGGGGACTGATACCAGAGAACAGCAGCGCAACAGGGGGGGGCTGATACCAGAGAACAGCAGCGCAACAGGGGGGGGCTGATACCAGAGAACAGCAGCGCAACAGGGGGGGGCTGATACCAGAGAACAGCAGCGCAACAGGGGGGGGCTGATACCAGAGAACAGCAGCGCAACAGGGGGAGGTAAACAAGAGGGGGATGAACATAGCAGGTAGCCTTCTAGTGGTCTGTACTCCCTGTTGCTGCTGCTTTCTGGGTTAGTAGATCATACACATCAGCCATCAGCAGTGTAACACACACACACACTGTACAGCCGTCCGCAGATAATACACACACACTGTACAACCGTCAGCAGATAATACACACACACACACTGTACAACCGTCATCAGATAATACACACACACTGTACAACCGTTAGCAGATAATACACACACACTATACAACCGTCAGCAGATAATACACACACACACTGTACAACCATCATCAGATAATACACACACACTGTACAACCGTCAGCAGATAATACACACACACACTGTACAACCGTCAGCAGATAATACACACACACTGTACAAGCGTCAGCAGATAATACACACACACTGTACAAGCGTCAGCAGATAATACACACACACTGTACAGCCGTCATCAGATAATACACACACACACACTGTACAACCGTCCGCAGATAATACACACACACACACACACTGTACAACCGTCATCAGATAATACACACACACACACACTGTACAACCGTCTGCAGATAATATACACACACACTGTACAACCGTCAGCAGATAATACACACACACACTGTACAACCGTCAGCAGATAATACACACACACTGTACAACCGTCAGCAGATAATACACACACACACACACACACACACTGTACAACCGTCCGCAGATAATACACACACACACACACACTGTACAACCGTCAGCAGATAATACAGACACACTGTACAGCCGTCAGCAGAAAATACACACACACACTGTACAACCGTCAGCAGATAATACACACACACACTGTACAACCTTCAGCAGATAATACACACACACTGTACAACCGTCAGATAATACACACACACTGTACAACCGTCAGATAATACACACACACTGTACAACCGTCAGCAGATAATACAAACACACTGTACAGCCGTCAGCAGATAATACACACACACACTGTACAGCCGTCAGCAGATAATACACACACACACTGTACAGCCGTCAGCAGATAATACACACACACTGTACAACCGTCAGCAGATAATACACACACACTGTACAACCGTCAGCAGATAATACACACACACTGTACAACCGTCAGCAGATAATACACACACACTGTACAACCGTCAGCAGATAATACACACACACTGTACAACCGTCAGCAGATAATACACACACACACACTGTACAACCGTCCGCAGATAATACACACACACACTGTACAACCGTCAGCAAATAATACACACACACACTGTACAACCGTCAGCAGATAATACACACACACTGTACAGCCGTCAGCAGATAATACACACACACACACTGTACAACCGTCAGATAATACACACACACTGTACAGCCGTCAGCAGATAATACACACACACACACTGTACAACCGTCAGCAGATAATACACACACACTGTACAACCGTCAGCAGATAATACACACACACACTGTACAACCGTCAGCAGATAATACACACACACTGTACAACCGTCAGCAGATAATACACACACACTGTACAACCGTCAGATAATACACACACACACTGTACAACCGTCAGCAGATAATACACACACACTGTACAACCGTCAGCAGATAATACACACACACACTGTACAACCTTCAGCAGATAATACACACACACTGTAGAACCGTCAGATAATACACACACACTGTACAACCGTCAGCAGATAATACACACACACTGTACAACCGTCAGCAGATAATACACACACACTGTACAACCGTCAGCAAATACACACACACTGTACAACCGTCAGCAGATAATACACACACACTGTACAGCCGTCAGCAGATAATACACACACACACACACTGTACAACCGTCCGCAGATAATACACACACACACACTGTACAACCGTCAGCAGATAATACAGACACACTGTACAGCCGTCAGCAGAAAATACACACACACACTGTACAACCGTCAGCAGATAATACACACACACACTGTACAACCTTCAGCAGATAATACACACACACTGTACAACCGTCAGATAATACACACACACTGTACAACCGTCAGCAGATAATACAAACACACTGTACAGCCGTCAGCAGATAATACACACACACACTGTACAGCCGTCAGCAGATAATACACACACACTGTACAACCGCAGCAGATAATACACACACACTGTACACGTCAGCAGATAATACACACACACTGTACAACCGTCAGCAGATAATACACACACACTGTACAACCGTCAGCAGATAATACACACACACTGTACAACCGTCCGCAGATAATACACACACACACACTGTACAACCGTCAGCAAATAATACACACACACACTGTACAACCGTCAGCAGATAATACACACACACTGTACAGCCGTCAGCAGATAATACACACACACACACTGTACAACCGTCAGATAATACACACACACTGTACAACCGTCAGCAGATAATACACACACACACTGTACAACCGTCAGCAGATAATACACACACACTGTACAACCGTCAGCAAATAATACACACACACACACTGTACAACCGTCAGCAGATAATACACACACACTGTACAACCGTCAGCAGATAATACACACACACTGTACAACCGTCAGCAGATAATACACACACACTGTACAACCGTCAGCAGATAATACACACACACTGTACAACCGTCAGCAGATAATACACACACACTGTACAACCGTCAGATAATACACACACACACTGTACAACCGTCAGCAGATAATACACACACACTGTACAACCGTCAGCACATAATACACACACACACTGTACAACCTTCAGCAGATAATACACACACACTGTAGAACCGTCAGATAATACACACACACTGTACAACCGTCAACAGATAATACACACACACTGTACAACCGTCAGCAGATAATACACACACACTGTACAACCGTCAGCAGATAATACACACACACTGTACAACCGTCAGCAGATAATACACACACACTGTACAACCGTCAGCAGATAATACACACACACTGTACAACCGTCAGATAATACACACACACACTGTACAACCGTCAGCAGATAATACACACACACTGTACAACCGTCAGCAGATAATACACACACACTGTACAACCGTCAGCAGATAATACACACACACTGTACAACCGTCAGCAGATAATACACACACACTGTACAACCTTCAGCAGATAATACACACACACACTGTACAACCTTCAGCAGATAATACACACACACTGTAGAACCGTCAGATAATACACACACACTGTACAACCGTCAGCAGATAATACACACACTGTACAACCGTCAGCAGATAATACACACACACTGTACAACCGTCAGATAATACACACACACACTGTACAACCGTCAGCAGATAATACACACACACTGTACAACCGTCAGCAGATAATACACACACACTGTACAACCGTCAGCAGATAATACACACACACACACACACACACTGTACAACCTTCAGCAGATAATACACACACACTGTACAACCGTCAGCAGATAATACACACACACTGTACAACCGTCAGCAGATAATACACACACACTGTACAACCGTCAGCAGATAATACACACACACTGTACAACCGTCAGCAGATAATACACACACACTGTACAACCGCCAGCAGATAATACACACACACTGTACAACTGCCAGCAGATAATACACACACACTGTACAACCGCCAGCAGATAATACACACACACTGTACAACCGTCAGCAGATAATACACACACACTGTACAACCGTCAGCAGATAATACACACACACTGTACAAGTACAATGCAAGTCAGATGACTTGTTAACACAGCAGCAGAAAGTCACGAGACATGAAGTCACCCACACGGCCCGGCAGTGTACACTATGGGGACAGCAGACTAGGGAATACGTTTTTTCCCCACTATAATTCTTCCTTACTGCTGCAGTGCATTGTGGGAGATGTAGTGAATCAGACTGGACAATCAATAACAACTCCCATAATCCAGGTTACATCGGGCGGTGACCCCGCGCAGTAATGTTCCTCTATAGGTTGCTCCTCTCCCTGTGATGTCTTACCCCCCGCCGATGTCTCACATTCATTTCACTTTAAGGACTATTCTTATTTCTCCATTTCTTCCTTATTTCCAGCTCCGTCTTTCAGTTACCGCACAGATCACTGACGCTCGCACATTGTCACGTCGGCTTTATATTGAATTCTGCGCTGCGCTTGTATAAAGGGGGGAGGCTGATGAATTCACAGGCGCAGGAGGCACAGGCGGCTCAGGATGGACGGAGCGAGCGGGCACAGCAAATTACAGCTGCTTAGGACTTGTGATGATGTGCCAGGCAAGAGACGGACCAGGCGTGGGGCAACATATAGTGTGGGGATTATACCAGCCCACACACAGGCAAGAGCGGTCACCAGGGGGCGCTGCACACGTCAACACCATAGAGTATGGAATGATAAGAGCCTGCAAGTACCCGCAGATAGCACAGGATATGGCCTTAAAGGCATCAGCAGAGGCACCCTAGTGGCCAATGTACCAGATTACTGGCTGTTACAATATATAAAGCCATCACAGTCTGACGGTGACCGATGATGTCATCATCTAGAACAAGCTCTGCAGCTTTATTCATTATAAACCTCAAATTACCTGCTGATTTCTAAGTAATGCTTTATAGTGGTTAGAGATACGATACAAAGCACCAGATCCTCTGTAGAAATGAGTCAACAGGAGACTGCAAAAGACAAATCTAACACTGAGTTCAATTGTAATGTACAGATCTGTATGTAGTGAGCTCCCCCTAGTGGTGACTGTATAATCTGTATGTAGTGAGCTCCTCCTAGTGGTGACTGTATAATCTGTATGTAGTGAGCTCCCTCTAGTGGTGACAGTATAATCTGTATGTAGTGAGCTCCCCCTAGTGGTGACTGTATAATCTGTATGTAGTGAGCTCCCCCTAGTGGTGACTGTATAATCTGTATGTAGTGAGCTCCTCCTAGTGGTGACTGTATAATCTGTATGTAGTGAGCTCCCCCTAGTGGTGGCTGTATAATCTGTATGTAGTGAGCTCCCCCTAGTGGTGACTGTATGTAGTGAGCTCCCCTAGTGGTGACTGTTAACGGGGACCCAGGGGACGTATAACTGTATGTAGTGAGCTCCCCCTAGTGGTGACTGTATAATATGTATGTAGTGAGCTCCTCCTAGTGGTGATTGTATAATCTGTATGTAGTGAGCTCCTCCTAGTGGTGACTGTATAATCTGTATGTAGTGAGCTCCCCTAGTGGTAACTGTATAATCTGTATGTAGTGAGATCCCTCTAGTGGTGACTGTATAATCTGTATGTAGTGAGCTTCCTCTAGTGGTGACTGTATAATCTGTATGTAGTGAGCTCCTCCTAGTGGTGACTGTATAATCTGTATGTAGTGAGCTCCTCCTAGTGGTGACTGTATAATCTGTATGTAGTGAGCTCCTCCTAGTGGTGACTGTATAATCTGTATGTAGTGAGCTCCCTCTAGTGGTGACTGTATAATCTGTATGTAGTGAGATCCTCCTAGTGGTGACTGTATAATCTGTATGTAGTGAGCTCCCTCTAGTGGTGACTGTATAATCTGTATGTAGTGAGCTCCCCCTAGTGGTGACTGTATAATCTGTATGTAGTGAGCTCCCTCTAGTGGTGACTGTATAATCTGTATGTAGTGAGCTCCTCCTAGTGGTGACTGTATAATCTGTATGTAGTGAGCTCCTCCTAGTGGTGACTGTATAATATGTATGTAGTGAGCTCCTCCTAGTGGTGACTGTATAATCTGTATGTAGTGAGCTCCCTAGTGGTGACTGTATAATCTGTATGTAGTGAGCTCCTCCTAGTGGTGACTGTATAATCTGTATGTAGTGAGCTCCTCCTAGTGGTGACTGTATAATCTGTATGTAGTGAGCTCCTTCTAGTGGTGACTGTATAATCTGTAGTGAGCTCCCCCTAGTGGTGACTGTATAATATGTATGTAGTGAGCTCCTCCTAGTGGTGACTGTATAATCTGTATGTAGTGAGCTCCCTCTAGTGGTGACTGTATAATCTGTATGTAGTGAGCTCCCCCTAGTGGTGACTGTATAATATGTATGTAGTGAGCTCCTCCTAGTGGTGACTGTATAATCTGTATGTAGTGAGCTCCCTCTAGTGGTGACTGTATAATATGTATGTAGTGAGCTCCTCCTAGTGGTGACTGTATAATCTGTATGTAGTGAGCTCCCTCTAGTGGTGACTGTATAATCTGTATGTAGTGAGCTCCTCCTAGTGGTGACTGTATAATCTGTATGTAGTGAGCTCCCCCTAGTGGTGACTGTATAATATGTATGTAGTGAGCTCCTCCTAGTGGTGACTGTATAATCTGTATGTAGTGAGCTCCCTCTAGTGGTGACTGTATAATCTGTATGTAGTGAGCTCCTCCTAGTGGTGACTGTATAATCTGTATGTAGTGAGCTCCCCCTAGTGGTGACTGTATAATCTGTATGTAGTGAGCTCCCTCTAGTGGTGAATGTATAATCTGTATGTAGTGAGATCCTCCTAGTGGTGACTGTATAATCTGTATGTAGTGAGCTCCCTCTAGTGGTGACTGTATAATCTGTATGCAGTGAGCTCCCCCTAGTGGTGACTGTATAATCTGTATGTAGTGAGCTCCCTCTAGTGGTGACTGTATAATTTGTATGTAGTGAGCTCCCTCTAGTGGTGTCTGTATAATCTGTATGTAGTGAGCTCCCCCTAGTGGTGACTGTATAATCTGTATGTAGTGAGCTCCCCCTAGTGGTGACTGTATAATCTGTATGTAGTGAGCTCCCTCTAGTGGTGACTGTATAATCTGTATGTAGTGAGCTCCCTCTAGTGGTGACTGTATAATCTGTATGTAGTGACTTCCCTCTAGTGGTGACTGTATAATCTGTATGTAGTGAGCTCCCCCTAGTGGTGACTGTATAATCTGTATGTAGTGAGCTCCCCCTAGTGGTGGATTATGTAATGTGCATGGGGGGAGGGGGGTCACCAGACTGTACACCAATATCTTGGACCTCAAGATGGTCAACCTCATTGAAAGAAGTCTGGAGGGAGACAGAGGGGCCCAGGGTAAGGGAAGAGATAGAGGGGTTCAGCATCTTATTCCCCTGCCCCAGGTGGGGGTCATCTAGGACGTGTGCATGGTCATCCTGCACAGTGACACCTGGTGGTCAGATTTGGTCACAGCTGTCACATACGGATTGGTCAGGTGTCTGCGGTTCGGTGCAGGACATTGATTAAAGGGATGTGCTGCCTCCCTGTGCACAGTCATGAGCCCGCTATGGTGCGGACAGGGCTGAGTATACACGCCACGTAATCTGGGATGAGAATGGTCTTCATGTTACGTGGCCACGGAATAGACTGGCGTGGAGTGAATGTATTATTACCAGTCTGACACCCGCCGAGAGCTTCAAGAACCAAACAGCGAGGCGTTTCTGTGCCGGATCTCTTCTATGGCTGCGTGCTATTGTCCTCTGGTGTCAGGACCAGAGACCCCCAGCAGCTCCATAAATCAGACGACGGATCCGCCGGGGCGGCCATGCTGCGATGTAACCACCTTGTCTGAACGCTGCCTTAGGACAGACCTGCAACAGGCGGAGATCCTGAGAAAGTTGGGTCTTCTCATTATACAGATGAAGCCGTCACCGCCACCGAGGGGCCCCGACAAGTACCACATGGGAGGGGCCACAGGGACCCAACCCAGGTGCAGGGCCGAGATCCCGCTGATCTCTGTGCTCCTCCCACCGGACACATCACAACCTCTGGGTATTGGAGTCCAATGGAAATCATCCTTCAATGACTGCTGGGACTTGTAGTCCGTCACTGCAGTACGCACCGCACTCTCCATACACGTGTCGCTAATCACTCAGACTTCAGGATAAGCGGCTCCGGTCACGGAGATAGAGAGAGAAAAGCGGCTTATCTGAGCGGCGGCCGCGAGGTCAGGGGGGATTAGAGGGAAATCCGACCGTGGGGGGAGGGGCACAACACGCCATCAGCAGACAGACCCGATCAGTAGTGCAGCCTCACACCCTGACCGCACGCTGCGCACCGTGTGTACGCCGACTAAGAGGCTACAGCGGAGCAATCAGCAGACAGACCCGATCAGTAGTGCAGCCTCACACCCTGCGCACCGTGTGTACGCCGACTAAGAGGCTACAGCGGAGCAATCAGCAGACAGACCCGATCAGTAGTGCAGCCTCACACCCTGCGCACCGTGTGTACACCGACTAAGAGGCTACAGCGGAGCAATCAGCAGACAGACCCGATCAGTAGTGCAGCCTCACACCCTGACCGCACGCTGCGCACCGTGTGTACGCCGACTAAGAGGCTACAGCAAAGCAATCAGCAGACAGACCCCGATCAGTAGTGCAGCCTCACACCCTGCGCACCGTGTGTACGCCGACTAAGAGGCTACAGCGGAGCAATCAGCAGACAGACCCCGATCAGTAGTGCAGTCTCACACCCTGACCGCACGCTGCGCACCGTGTGTACGCCGACTAAGAGGCTACAGCGGAGCAATCAGCAGACAGACCCCGATCAGTAGTGCAGCCTCACACCCTGACCGCACGCTGCGCACCGTGTGTACGCCGACTAAGAGGCTACAGCGGAGCAATCTGCAGACAGACCCCGATCAGTAGTGCAGCCTCACACCCTGCGCACCGTGTGTACGCCGACTAAGAGGCTACAGCGGAGCAATCAGCAGACAGACCCCGATCAGTAGTGCAGCCTCACACCCTGCGCACCGTGTGTACGCCGACTAAGAGGCTACAGAGGAGGAATCAGCAGACAGACCCCGATCAGTAGTGCAGCCTCACACCCTGCGCACCGTGTGTACGCCGACTAAGAGGCTACAGCGGAGCAATCAGCAGACAGACCCCGATCAGTAGTGCAGCCTCACACCCTGACCGCACGCTGCGCACCGTGTGTACGGGCCAGCGACTAAGACGGCTACAGTTGAGCAATCAGCAGACAGACCCCGATCAGTAGTGCAGCCTCACACCCTGACCGCACGCTGCGCACCGTGTGTACGCCGACTAAGAGGCTACAGCGGAGCAATCAGCAGACAGACCCCGCTCAGTAGTGCAGCCTCACACCCTGCGCACCGTGTGTACGCCGACTAAGAGGCTACAGCGGAGCAATCAGCAGACAGACCCCGATCAGTAGTGCAGCCTCACACCCTGACTGCACCCTGTGCACCGTGTGTACGCCGACTAAGAGGCTACAGCGGAGCAATCAGCAGACAGACCCCGATCAGTAGTGCAGCCTCACACCCCTGCGCACCGTGTGTACGCCGACCAAGAGGCCCCCCCCCCCCCCCCCCCGCTACAGCGGAGCAATCAGCAGACAGACCCCGATCAGTAGTGCAGCCTCACACCCTGACCGCACGCTGCGCACCGTGTGTACGCCGACTAAGAGGCTACAGCGAAGCAATCAGCAGACAGACCCCGATCAGTAGTGCAGCCTCACACCCTGACCGCACGCTGCGCACCGTGTGTACGCCGACTAAGAGGCTACAGCAAAGCAATCAGCAGACAGACCCCGATCAGAGCCCCCCCCCCCCCCCCGCCGCGTGCCCGCCCACAAAAAGACGCCCCCCTACAGAGGAGGATCAGCAGACCGACCCCGATCAGGCACCCACACCCTGACCGCACGCTGCGCACCGTGTGTACGCCGACTAAGAGGCTACAGCTGAGCAATCAGCAGACAGACCCCGATCAGTAGTGCAGCCTCACACCCTGACCGCACGCTGCGCACCGTGTGCACGCCCAAAAAAAGGCCACAGCGGAGCAATCAGCAGACAGACCCCGCCAGTAGGCAGCCCCACACCCTGCGCACCGTGTGTACGCCGACTAAGAGGCTACAGCGGAGCAATCAGCAGACAGACCCCGATCAGAGGCAGCCTCACACCCTGACTGCACCCGTGCACCGTTTACGGCGAATAAGAGGTACAGGGGAAAAATCAGAAAAAAGACCCCCCAGTAGTGCAGCCTCACACCCTGACCGCACGCTGCGCACCGTGTGTACGCCGACTAAGAGGCTACAGCAAGCAATCAGCAGACAGACCCCGATCAGTAGTGCAGCCTCACACCCTGACCGCACGCTGCGCACCGTGTGTACGCCGACTAAGAGGCTACAGCAAAGCAATCAGCAGACAGACCCCGATCAGTAGTGCAGCCTCACACCCTGACCGCACGCTGCGCACCGTGTGTACGCCGACTAAGAGGCTACAGCGGAGCAATCAGCAGACAGACCCCGATCAGTAGTGCAGCCTCACACCCTGACCGCACGCTGCGCACCGTGTGTACGCCGACTAAGAGGCTACAGCGGAACAATCAGCAGACAGACCCCGATCAGTAGTGCAGCCTCACACCCTGACCGCACGCTGCGCACCGTGTGTACGGCGACTAAGAGGCTACAGCGGAGCAATCAGCAGACAGACCCCGATCAGTAGTGCAGCCTCACACCCTGACCGCACGCCGCGGACCATGGGGACGGCGGCCAAGAGGGCACACGGGGAAAAACCAGCAGACAGACCCCGATCAGTAGTGCAGCCTCACACCCTGACCGCACGTTGCGCACCGCGGCGCTATGTACGGCGACTAAGAGGCTACAGCGGAGCAATCAGCAGACAGACCCCGATCAGTAGTGCAGCCTCACACCCTGACCGCACGCTGCGCACCGTGTGTACGCCGACTAAGAGGCTGCAGCGGAGCAATCAGCAGACAGACCCCGATCAGTAGTGCAGCCTCACACCCTGACCGCACGCTGCGCACCGTGTGTACGGCGACTAAGAGGCTACAGCGGAGCAATCAGAAGACAGACCCGATCAGTAGTGCAGCCTCACACCCTGCGCACCGTGTGTACGCCGACTAAGAGGCTACAGCGGAGCAATCAGCAGACAGACCCCGACAGAGGCAGCCTCACACCCGCGCACCGTGTGCGCCGACAAGAGGCTACAGCGGAGCAATCAGCAGACAGACCCCGATCAGTAGTGCAGCCTCACACCCTGACCGCACGCTGCGCACCGTGTGTACGCCGACTAAGAGGCTACAGCGGAGCAATCAGCAGACAGACCCCGATCAGTAGTGCAGCCTCACACCCTGACCGCACGCTGCGCACCGTGTGTACGCCGACTAAGAGGCTACAGCGGAGCAATCAGCAGACAGACCCCGATCAGTAGTGCAGCCTCACACCCTGCGCACCGGTGTACGCCGACCAAGAGGCACAGCGGAGCAATCAGCAGACAGACCCCGATAGTAGTGGAGCCTCACACCCTGACCGCACACTGCGCGCCGGGGGCGCGCGCGATTAAGAGGCACAGCGGAGCAATCAGCAGACAGACTTAAAAGATTTAAATAGGCAGGAGCAAAAAATGATGGCTGAAAATATTCCATGTCTGGTCACCCAGGATACATCACTACTCCATGTGCTCCAGTCACCTCCAGAGCTGCTGCAGGAGCTTTTACTGCCCCTGCTGGTAAAGTGTGCAGTATGGGAAGTGTTGACATCAGACATCCTATCATGTGTTGGTCTCCAGTCACCTCCAGAGCTGCATGGACAAGTGTGCCGATTCCTTTCCACCTTTCTCCTCCTATAGTTTCATGGGCTGTCGCAGCTCACAATGTGAATGCGGCTTTAGAGGGGACTGACAGTGTTATGTACTGTAGAAAAAAAATGAAAAACTGCAGCCAGAAAAGTCTACAGGATTATGGATGCAGCTCTGGATGTGACTAGAGTATAACAGATTCAACGACTAAGCCAACAGTAGGCAGTAGAGATGGATGTAGATTTGGATGTGACTGGAGTATAATAAGGGCTAAAGCAACAACGAATAAACCAGATGCAACAAAGATGTAAGGCACATAAGCCATTAAAATGGTGGCTGCAGCTTTGGATGTGACTGAAGCATAACAAAGAATAATGTTAGGCTCATGGGCAGAGCTGACGGCACCAGCTGTGGGGGTGGGGGGGGTTGTACCTTGGTACTCGGCTACAGGTGTGGTGGGTTGTACCTTGGTACTCGGCTACAGGTGGGGGGGGTTGTATCTTGGTACTCAGCTACAGGTGTGGGGGGTTGTACCTTGGTACTCGGCTACAGGTGGGGGGCTGTACCTTGGTACTCGGCCACAGGTGGGGGGTTGTACCTTGGTACTCGGCTACAGGTGGGGGGGTTGTATCTTGGTACTCAGCTACAGGTGGGGGGGGTTGTACCTTGGTACTCGGCTACAGGTGTGGGGGGTTGTATCTTGGTACTCGGCTACAGGTGGGGGGGGTTGTATCTTGGTACTCGGCTACAGGTGGGGGGTTGTATCTTGGTACTCGCTACAGGTGGGGGGGTTGTACCTTGGTACTCGGCTACAGGTGGGGGGGGGCTGCGGGGGGTTGTACCTTGGTACTCGGCCTACAGGTGGGGGGGGTTGTATCTTGGTACTCGGCTACAGGTGGGGGGGTTGTACCTTGGTACTCGGCTACAGGTGGGGGGGGTTGTATCTTGGTACTCGGCCACAGGTGGGGGGGTCGGGGGCACAGGGGGGGTGTACTGGCGCAAGGGGGGGGGACGGCTACAGGTGGGGGGGCTGTATCTTGGACTCGGCCCACAGGTGGGGGGCTGTACCCTGGTACCGCCACAGGTGGGGGGTTGTACCTTGGTACCGGCTACAGGTGGGGGGATGTACCTTGGTACTCGGCACAGGTGGGGGGATGTATCTTGGTACTCGGCTACAGGTGGGGGGGATGTACCTTGGTACTCGGCTACAGGTGGGGGGGTTGTACCTTGGTACTCGGCTACAGGTGGGGGGGGCTGTACCTTGGTACGGTGGGGGGGCGACCTGGCTGCCCGGGGGGGGTTGTACCTTGGTACTCGGCTACAGGTGGGGGGGTTGTATCTTGGTACTCGGCTACAGGTGGGGGGGTTGTATCTTGGTACTCGGCTACAGGTGGGGGGGTTGTATCTTGGTACTCGGCCACAGGTGGGGGGGGTTGTACCTTGGTACTCGGCTACAGGGGGGGGGGGGGATGTACCTTGGTACTCGGCTACAGGTGGGGGGGTTGTACCTTGGTACTCAGCTACAGGTGGGGGGGTTGTACCTTGGTACTCGGCTACAGGTGGGGGGGTTGTACCTTGGTACTCGGCTACAGGTGGGGGGGGATGTATCTTGGTACTCGGCTACAGGTGGGGGGTTGTATCTTGGTACTCGGCTACAGGTGTGGGGGGTTGTACCTTGGTACTCAGCTACAGGTGGGGGGGTTGTATCTTGGTACTCGGCTACAGGTGTGGGGGGTTGTACCTTGGTACTCAGCTACAGGTGGGGGGGGTTGTATCTTGGTACTCAGCTACAGGTGGGGGGGTTGTATCTTGGTACTCGGCTACAGGTGGGGGGTTGTATCTTGGTACTCGGCTACAGGTGGGGGGGTTGTATCTTGGTACTGGCCACAGGTGGGGGGGGTGACGCCGGGGGGGGGGCGGCACAGGTGGGGGGGTGACGGACGGCCACAGGGGGGGGGGTTGACGGACTGGCCACAGGTGGGGGGTGTACCTGGACCGGCACAGGTGGGGGGGTGCTTGGTACTGGCTACAGGTGGGGGGTTGTATCTTGGTACTCGGCTACAGGTGGGGGGGTGACCGCCGGCACAGGTGGGGGGGGTTGTACCTTGGTACTCGGCTACAGGTGGGGGGGGTTGTATCTTGGTACTCGGCTACAGGTGGGGGGGTTGTATCTTGGTACTCGGCTACAGGTGGGGGGGTTGTACCTTGGCACTCAGCTACAGGTGGGGGGGTTGTATCTTGGTACTCGGCTACAGGTGTGGGGGGTTGTACCTTGGTACTCAGCTACAGGTGGGGGGGGTTGTATCTTGGTACTCAGCTACAGGTGGGGGGGGTTGTATCTTGGTACTCGGCTACAGGTGGGGGGGTTGTATCTTGGTACTCGGCTACAGGTGGGGGGGTTGTACCTTGGTACTCGGCTACAGGTGGGGGGGGATGTATCTTGGTACTCGGCTACAGGTGGGGGGGGTTGTACCACTGGCACAGGTGGGGGGTACTCGGCTACAGGTGTGGGGGGTTGTACCTTGGTACTCGGCTACAGGTGTGGGGGTTGTACCACAGGGGGGTTGTATCTTGGTACTCGGCTACAGGTGTGGGGGGTTGTATCTTGGTACTCGGCTACAGGTGGGGGGGGTTGTATCTTGGTACTCGGCTACAGGTGGGGGGGTTGTACCTTGGTACTCGGCTACAGGTGTGGGGGGTTGTGGTGCCGCTTGTGTTGGCTACAGAGCCCCATCAGCCGCTTATAACCGCCATGATGTCCGCCGAGCGAGTGTTTTAGACCTCATTTAATGTGACAATGCAAACGACCTGAATTCAGCAGAAAACAGGCAGGAAGGTGCGATCTGAGGAGCGGGGACGGCGGTCTGTGCTGCCCGTAATGAGGTCCCCAGGGCCCCCGCCGCGCCAATAACAAATTGTCTGCTCCCAATCACACATTGGACAGAAATAAAAGAGAGACAAAGCCTCCAGCCGCTCGCAAAAAGCGCAATTAACTGAACCGGCCGAGGAAGGGAAACGCCGCGAACGCCCACGCCAATCCCCCCCCCCACCCCCCGTCACCACCGCCGGTAAAGAGGAAAATAAAAATTTATGGCTGCAATTAATTTTCGGGTTTCCAAAACTGCTGCCAGATCTTTTTGTGTTTTGCTGTGCAAGTCCCACAGCAGCCGTGAACCGAGCAATAGGAAGATGGCGGACAGGAGGAGGCGGCGGCGGACTACACGGATCTCCGGCAACCTCAGTGCGAAACGGCACATTCCAGACATATCTGACACCAAGTGCAGAACTAGATGTGAGCTCTGAGGTGATGACCCCCAAATATACTATGAGTGCCCAGCACTGGGAAATACCCAGTATTACACAAGTTATAGAGCACGCCCACAATACTCTACAAGAGAAGCCTATAGGTGACATCACAGAGCACGCCCACAATACTCTACAAGAGAAGTCTATAGGTGATGTCACAGAGCACGCCCACAATATTCTACAAGAGAAGTCTATAGATGACGTCACAGAGCACGCCCACAATACTCTACAAGAGAAGTCTAAGAGCGATGTCACAGAGCACGCCAACAATACTCTACAAGAGAAGTCCATAGGTGACGTTACAGAGCACGCCCACAATACTCTACAAGAGAAGTCTAACTGGATAGATATATAGCTGGGATGATTTAGGGAATCCTGCTTTTGCAGGGGGTTGGACTTGATGGCCTTTGAGGTCCCTTCCAACTCAAAATTAAATTAAATTAAAATTGTAGGTGTCGTCACAGAGCACGACTGGTACAGTCTCCTATAGAAGTTATTTAGATATCTCCAGACATTCGTTTCATAAGTTCCATGTAACTGCCATAAAGCAGTTCTCTGAATGCTGTTACCAGCACCCATCATCTCCTCCTGTAACACAGCGTCTCCTGCAGATACATACTAAGATGTCATATACCGCACCCTTTCCTCTTATTACGTTACAGCACTGTTATAAGCTGCTGGTTATAGGTTACTGTCCCTTTAAGTCTCCCACTCCATGCAGAGATAACATGAGCTCCTCCATGCTGACAGGGATCAGCGTCATGTGGCGCCCCCTCTCTCTCTCTAGGCCGTTATCTATCAAACCTGAAACAAAAAAGAAAATCTCACAGTCGGTGACTTCACCGAATTACACAGAGCGGCTGATGGAATGGACAACACTGCCACCAGGTGGACACCGCGCACACTGCGCCTGTATTATTAGCCGCTATATCCCAATTAGTAGCGACAGTTTACAGCACAAGAAGCTTATTACATAGAGGCGAGCGGCCGGAGAGCGCGAAAATCACATTATATAACAAGTGCAAACAACAGATACGATTAACATGTCCTACAGCGACAAGATGAGGAGGAGGAGGATGGTGCAAGGAGAGATCTAGAGAGGAAAGGAGAACAGTGCAACGTGCAGACTGCTGGAGCAGCCACTTATCCTACATATCCTGTACTGATCCTGAGTTACATCCTGTATTATACTCCAGAGCTGCGCTCACTATTCTGCTGGTGCAGTCACTGTGTACATACATTACATTACTTATCCTGTATTATACTCCAGAGCTGCGCTCACTATTCTGCTGGTGCAGTCACTGTATACATACATTACATTACTTATCCTGTATTATACCCCAGAGCTGCGCTCACTATTCTGCTGGTGCAGTCACTGTGTACATACATTACATTACTTATCCTGTATTATACTCCAGAGCTGCACTCACTATTCTGCTGGTGCAGTCACTGTGTACATATATTACATTACTTATCCTGTACTGATCCTGAGTTACATCCTGTATTATACTCCAGAGCTGCGCTCACTATTCTGCTGGTACAGTCACTGTGTACATACATTACATTACTTATCCTGTACTGATCCTGAGTTACATCCTGTATTATACTCCAGAGCTGCACTCACTATTCTGCTGGTACAGTCACTGTGTACATACATTACATTACTTATCCTGTATTATACTCCAGAGCTGCGCTCACTATTCTGCTGGTACAGTCACTGTGTACATACATTACATTACTTATCCTGTATTATACTCCAGAGCTGCACTCACTATTCTGCTGGTGCAGTCACTGTGTACATACATTACATTACTTATCCTGTATTATACTCCAGAGCTGCGCTCACTATTCTGCTGGTACAGTCACTGTGTACATACATTACATTACTTATCCTGTATTATACTCCAGAGCTGCACTCACTATTCTGCTGGTACAGTCACTGTGTACATACATTCCATTACTTATCCTGTATTATACTCCAGAGCTGCGCTCACTATTCTGCTGGTACAGTCACTGTGTACATACATTACATTACTTATCCTGTACTGATCCTGAGTTACATCCTGTATTATACTCCAGAGCTGCGCTCACTATTCTGCTGGTACAGTCACTGTGTACATACATTACATTACTTATCCTGTACTGATCCTGAGTTACATCCTGTATTATACTCCAGAGCTGCGCTCACTATTCTGCTGGTACAGTCACTGTGTACATACATTACATTACTTATCCTGTATTATAGTCCAGAGCTGCGCTCACTATTCTGCTGGTGCAGTCACTGTGTACATACATTACATTACTTATCCTGTACTGATCCTGAGTTACATCCTGTATTATACTCCAGAGCTGCGCTCACTATTCTGCTGGTACAGTCACTGTGTACATACATTACATTACTTATCCTGTACTGATCCTGAGTTACATCCTGTATTATACTCCAGAGCTGCGCTCACTATTCTGCTGGTACAGTCACTGTGTACATACATTACATTACTTATCCTGTATTATACTCCAGAGCTGCACTCACTATTCTGCTGGTGCAGTTACTGTGTACATACATTACATTACTTATCCTGTATTATACTCCAGAGCTGCGCTCACTATTCTGCTGGTGCAGTCACTGTGTACATACATTACATTACTTATCCTGTATTATACTCCAGAGCTGCGCTCACTATTCTGCTGGTACAGTCACTGTGTACATACATTACATTACTTATCCTGTATTATACTCCAGAGCTGCGCTCACTATTCTGCTGGTGCAGTCACTGTGTACATATATTACATTACTTATCCTGTATTATACTCCAGAGCTGCGCTCACTATTCTGCTGGTGCAGTCACTGTGTACATACATTACATTACTTATCCTGTATTATACTCCAGAGCTGCGCTCACTATTCTGCTGGTACAGTCACTGTGTACATACATTACATTACTTATCCTGTATTATACTCCAGAGCTGCGCTCACTATTCTGCTGGTGCAGTCACTGTGTACATACATTACATTACTTATCCTGTATTATACTCCAGAGCTGCACTCACTATTCTGCTGGTGCAGTCACTGTGTACATACATTACATTACTTATCCTGTATTATACTCCAGAGTTGCGCTCACTATTCTGCTGGTACAGTCACTGTGTACATACATTACATTACTTATCCTGTATTATACTCCAGAGCTGCACTCACTATTCTGCTGGTGCAGTCACTGTGTACATACATTACATTACTTATCCTGTACTGATACTCCAGAGTGCGCCACACGCTGGTACAGCACGTGCTGACGTTACATCTCCTGTATTATACTCCAGAGCTGCGCTCACTATTCTGCTGGTGCAGTCACTGTGTACATACATTACATTACTTATCCTGTACTGATCCTGAGTTACATCCTGTATTATACTCCAGAGCTGCGCTCACTATTCTGCTGGTGCAGTCACTGTGTACATACATTACATTACTTACCCTGTACTGATCCTGAGTTACATCCTGTATTATACTCCAGAGCTGCACTCACTATTCTGCTGGTACAGTCACTGTGTACATACATTACATTACTTATCCTGTATTATACTCCAGAGCTGCGCTCACTATTCTGCTGGTACAGTCACTGTGTACATACATTACATTACTTATCCTGTATTATACTCCAGAGCTGCACTCACTATTCTGCTGGTACAGTCACTGTGTACATACATTACATTACTTATCCTGTACTGATCCTGAGTTACATCCTGTATTATACTCCAGAGCTGCGCTCACTATTCTGCTGGTGCTCTCACTGTGTACATACATTACATTACTTATCCTGTACTGATCCTGAGTTACATCCTGTATTATACTCCAGAGCTGCACTCACTATTCTGCTGGTACAGTCACTGTGTACATACATTACATTACTTATCCTGTACTGATCCTGAGTTACATCCTGTATTATACTCCAGAGCTGCACTCACTATTCTGCTGGTGCAGTCACTGTGTACATACATTACATTACTTATCCTGTATTATACCCCAGAGCTGCGCTCACTATTCTGCTGGTGCAGTCACTGTGTACATACATTACATTACTTATCCTGTATTATACCCCAGAGCTGCGCTCACTATTCTGCTGGTGCAGTCACTGTGTACATACATTACATTACTTATCCTGTATTATACCCCAGAGCTGCGCTCACTATTCTGCTGGTGCAGTCACTGTGTACATACATTACTTATCCTGGAGGTGGGGTATCACCTTATTTGGGGCGGAGGATCTGTTGATATATCAGGGTACACATTACTAGTTCCCAGGCCTGATGAGGTCTCCTCTTCTGCACCGGTCACTATGCTTGTGCCTGCCGGTATGGCTGTGCCTGGCAGTATAGGGGGCGGCTGTCACTTTCTTTGCCTCCTCCCTACAGTTTTTGCACTCATAATGGTGGATTTCCCCTTTACATCACATTACGTGGACACCAGATAACTGCATGTACCTGCACACCCGGGCCGGAAAGTAGAGCTTCTGCCAGGAGCGACAGTAATAGTTGGCGTGGTCAATGACGCGGATCCAGTCCAGCTCGTCCATGGAGACCTCGATGTAGTAGGAGTAGGACCTGCCGTGACACAAAGATCTGTATTAGAGGGAACGACCAGCTAGACATAGAACAAGGTCCTGGATGTGTAACTCCTCCTGTCACTGCTCCACATCCTGCCGATTCCTCTCTACTACTGCCCTGCAGGTGTGTCAGTCTTTACTGAAGGTCATGCATTTTATTTGTGACCCAGGAGCGCCTTGTGCAGCCCTGCTATTACAATGTGCTAAGGTGAGCAGATGTGGGCCCCTTGTCATGGACGTACCGGCTGTCCCGATCCCACAGGAGGAGGCGGATGTGATTGATGATGCACGGCTGCCCCAGCTTCACCTCCAGGCCGGAGCGGCAGTCGTCTTCAATCGGGTGCCGGGAAAATCCATGATCTAAGTCGTAGTTCTGAGTGTCGCCGTCCAGCAGGGCCGACTTCAGCTCGCCCTTCACCACCTGCGCCCCGTACTTCATGGTAGCGATATTCTCCTCCGGGACTGGGGGAGGGGAAGAGACCGGTTATAATGGTGCAGCGGCCGATATATACTGCACTCCATATACACCACCGTCCTGCTCTGACCCCCAGATACACCAGTCACATCCAGAGCTGCACTCTGCTTTCTCATGACATGTGCAGAATATATATAGAGCATATCCTGCTGCGTTACATTGTGGGACATGTAGTGTTTGCAGAATCTGGACAGCACCGCCATGTCATATGCTGCAGTGCATCATGGGAGCAGCGTGTGAGTCTGCACAGGGGACACCAAGCCAAAAAACTAATTCAGCTCTGGATGTGACCTGAGTATTACATTTGTAAATGCAGCTTGAAATGTGACTCATTTATGAGGCTTCGGATGCATCTGGAAAATAATTTAGAATTCAGCTTTGAATGTGTTTGGAGTTAACAAAATGTGATTGCAACAATGGATATGAATGAATGTGAGAGTTGTAGATGCAGCTCTGGATGTGACTGGAATATACAAGTCATGACAGGCTCTGTAACTGAGGAGGTGCCTGAGCTATAAAATATTGTGGATGCAGCTTGCATAAGAAATACCTAGACTGCTGTGGATGTGTCTGGAGTATAAAATGGTCGCTGCAGCTCTGGATGTAACTGGAGTGTAAGAATTTAGAATATGACTCTAGGCATAAATAAAATATAAAGATGACGCCTGCTGCTCTGGATGTGACTGGAGTATAAGACACAGGACTGCGGCGGACTACATGTAGGTCTGCCCTGCAATATCATCTTACTCAGCATCCCGCGGTAGTTCAGGTCCATGTCGCGGCTTTCTGATCGCACTTTAATGGCGTCCAGTATGGAGTCCGGGGTGAGCAGCGCCGAAGGTCTGACCACATTGAGCAGCTCAGTGAGGCTCATAAGCGGAAGGCGCACGGCGGCCATGATCTCCGAGTGATTCTCCTTCGGGTTGTGTCTGCACCAGCGCATCAGGGCCTGGAAGATGTCCTTCTCCGGGGCGGCAAAGGAGTCTCTGCGCACAATGTCAAGGAGCGCGGCCTGCGGACAGAGCGGTCACAGTCACTACAGAACCTTTATACTGGTGGGTGATAGATAACCTAGAACCCTGTGCAGTGAGATTGGTTAGATAATATGGTCTAGAACCCTGCATAGTGATGTATAGTCTAGAACCTTTTACACTGATGTGTGACATACATAATTTGGAGGAGTCAGTCCTCCACGACATTGTGCTCTCCACCTCTGCTACTAGGAGAGTGCTTCCTGTCCCTATGCAGAATCTAGACCAGGGTACTCGGTTATCTGTAACACAATGTCAAAGGTTCTAGATTATACATACATATCGCTCCTCAAAGTTCTGGGTTATCTGTAAGATATCAGTATATGACGGAGACTATACAGTACATATATATCACTATACAGGTTCTAGGTTATCTGTAGCAGTTCTGTGTGATGATAGGCATCTACAGTCTAGAACCTTTTACACTGATGTGTTATAGATAACCTAGAACCCTGTGTGGTGATATGCATGTATAATCTAGAACGCTTTACACTGATGAGTAGCGATAGGCATGTGCCGTCTAGAACCCTGTGTAGTGATATGCATGTATAACCTAGAACCCCATGCAATGATGTCGCTACCTTGGAGAGGGTCAGGAAGCCATCACTGGAGAGGACGTCCTGGGCGTTGCCGTCCATGAACATGCAGCAGGTGGTGCTGAGCTTGGTCAGGGAGTAGAGGCTGGCCACATCGTAGACCATGCAGACGTTCTGGATCTTCAGGATGGTGCACAGATATTCGGAGGTGGAGTCCTCCAGCTCGGGGAAGCCGTACTTGTGTGCTAGGCTCAGGAAGTCCAGCAGCACCTCCTCCCGCTCATCGCGCAGGCTGGCCCGGCCCGTGTACATGTACTTCATCAGCATGGTGAACGCCTCGGGGCTGGTGTCCTGCAGGGTAATCTCCGCCTCTGGGCGCGACTCCCGCATCCCTCCGTATAAGAGCGCCCTGTGTAATACACAAGAGATATACACATCATGCAGGCGGTCGTACCCCCCGTGTATCCACCAATGTATCCACTGATGTATCCACCCCACATGCAATCTTCACTATTAATCACCAAGAAACAAAAACTCCATCCACGTGATCTGCAGCTTCTGCCTCCATTTCCTCTATCTCTGCTTCTTGTCAGTGACTGAGAACACATTCAGAGAAAAAACAACTGTATGGACCTAGTCCTGCTGTCACAGCTAAGGCTTTGTTACAATATAACAGGAACATTCCAGGTGGAAGGAGAAGGTTTCCATTCACTGACAGCGAGCAGAGATCCTGAGCACATGGAGGGCTGACACGATAATACCTGAAGTACTGGCAGCGGGCGGCGAGGATGACCCTGTGTGCCGGGAACCTCATCTTCTCCACGATGAAGGTGACGTCGCTGTACTCCTCGCCATTAATCAGGGCGCCCACGTGCTCCGACAGGATGTGCACATGGTCAATCTCACCAATGGCGGTGTACGGGCGCAGGGGGTGGCTGTTACTCATCCTGGGGCCAACTGGCAGCTCTGAATAAAGAAGGACAGGAGGAGCAGTGAGAGGGACAGGAGGAGCAACGTCTGCACAGGGTGTATAAATCTATAGACACAGATCAATAATGAATTATATAAGCACACACCTCACACTACACCTATATATACACACACACACACACACACACACACACCTATACATACACACACACCTCACACTACACCTATACATACACACACACACACACACACACACACACACACCTCACACTACACCTATACATACACACACACCTCACACTACACCTATACATACACACACACACACCTCACACTACACCTATACATACACACACACACCTCACACTACACCTATACATACACACACACACACACCTCACACTACACCTATATATACACACCTCACACTACACCTATACATACACACACACACCTCACACTACACCTATATATACACACCTCACACTACACATATACATACACACCTCACACTACACATATACATACACACACACCTCACACTACACCTATACATACACACACACCTCACACTACACCTATACATACACACACACCTCACACTACACATACACACACACACACCTCACACTACACATACACACACACCTCACACTACACCTATACATACACACACACCTCACACTACACCTATACATACACACACACCTCACACTACACCTATACATACACACACACCTCACACTACACATACACACACACCTCACACTACACCTATACATACACACACACCTCACACTACACCTATCATACACACACACACCTCACACTACACCTATACATACACACACACCTCACACTACACCTATACACACACACACACCTCACACTACACCTATACACACACCTCACACTACACCTATACATACACACACACCTCACACTACACATATACATACACACACACCTCACACTACACATATACATACACACACACCTCACACTACACCTATACATATACACACACCTCACACTACACCTATACATATACACACACCTCACACTACACCTATACATATACACACACCTCACACTACACCTCTATATATACACACACCCACACACACCTATTCCACACACTCACCTACACATATACACACACCTCACACTACACCTATACATACAAACACACCTCACACTACACCTATACATATACACACACCTCACACTACACCTATACATACACAGCTCACACTACACCTATATACACACAGCTCACACTACACCTATATACACACAGCTCACACTACACCTATACATATACACACAGCTCACACTACACCTATATACACACACCTCACACTACACCTATACATATACACACACCTCACACTACACATATACACACACCTCACACTACACATATACACACACCTCACACTACACCTATACATACACACACACACCTCACACTACACCTATACATCCACACACACACCTCGCACTACACCTATACACACACCTCACACTACACATATACATACACACACCTCACACTACACCTATACATATACACACACCTCACACTACACCTATACATACACACACACCTCACACTACACCTATACATACACACACACCTCACACTACACATATACACACACCTCACACTACACATATACATACACACACACCACACACTACACCTATACATACACACACACCTCACACTACACATATACACACACCTCACACTACACCTATACATACACACACACCTCACACTACACCTATACATACACACACACCTCACACTACACCTATACATACACACACACCTCACACTACACCTATACATACACACACACCTCACACTACACCTATACATACACACACACCTCACACTACACCTATACATACACACACACCTCACACTACACATATACATACACACACACCTCACACTACACCTATACATACACACACACCTCACACTACACCTATACATATACACACACCTCACACTACACCTATACATATACACACACCTCACACTACACCTATATATACACACACACCTCACACTACACCTATATATACACACACACACTCACACTACACCTATATATACACACACACACCTCACACTACACCTATACATACACACACACCTCACACTACACCTATACATACACACACACCTCACACTACACATACACACACACACACACTACACACTACACATACACACACACACCTCACACTACACCTATACATACACACACACACCTCACACTACACCTATACATACACACACACACACCTCACACTACACATATACATACACACACACCTCACACTACACATATACATACACACACACCTCACACTACACATATACATACACACACACCTCACACTACACCTATACATACACACAGCTCACACTACACCTATACATACACACAGCTCACACTACACCTATACATATACACACAGCTCACACTACACCTATATACACACCTCACACTACACCTATACATACACACACCTCACACTACACCTATACATACACACACCTCACACTACACCTATACATACACACACACACCTCACACTACACCTATACATATACACACACCTCACACTACACATATACACACACACCCCACACTACACCTATACATACACACACACCTCGCACTACACCTATACACACACCTCACACTACACATACACACACACACCTCACACTACACCTATACATACACACACACCTCACACTACACATATACACACACCTCACACTACACCTATACATACACACACACCTCACACTACACCTATACATACACACACACCTCACACTACACCTATACATATACACACACCTCACACTACACCTATACATACACACAGCTCACACTACACCTATACATCACACACACCTCACACTACACCTATACATATACACACACCTCACACTACACCTATACATATACACACACCTCACACTACACCTATATATACACACACATCTCACACTACACATATACACACACCTCACACTACACCTATACATACAAACACACCTCACACTACACCTATACATATACACACACCTCACACTACACCTATACATACACAGCTCACACTACACCTATATACACACAGCTCACACTACACCTATACATACATATACATACATATATTTATATATATATATATATATATATATATATATATATATATATATATACACACAAACCTTACTCACCAGCCGCACTGACAGCTCTCTACGCCTCACCAGGCCCCACCCACTAAACGACAGCCTACGTCATGACGTTCCAGCGCGGGGCAGCCATATTTACTCCTGGCAAATTAAGCCGTAGCAGGCCGGCAGTAGAGGACAGCACCGCCTATTATTAGCATACAGGTTCCTACAGAGCGTCAAGAAAATGGCCGAAGCTCGGAGAATGATCATGTGACCTCAAAAATAGTCATGTGACAAGATAAAAATCATGTGATCCCAAAGTCATAGTCACGTGATCACAGCAGCCGCCGGGTGTGGCCTGTCTTCAGTACAGCTGCCATGCAGACCCGGAGGAATGCGAGGTCCGACTGTAACCATGGAGACAGCGGGAGGAATTATTTACAAAGTGACCTCATTTCTAATAATCAGTACAACATGGAAGTGTACGTAGGAGAGAACCGCAAAGTGTGCACAGGAGGCAGCGATACATAGACTAGATGATGTAATAGAAGGAGGATATAGAGACTAGATGATGTAATAGAAGGAGGATATAGAGAATAGATGATGTAATAGAAGGAGGATATAGAGAATAGATGATGTAATAGAAGGAGGATATAGAGAATAGATGATGTAATAGAAGGAGGATATAGAGAATAGATGATGTAATAGGAGGATATAGAGAATACATGATGTAATATAAGGAGGATATAGAGAATAGATGATGTAATATAAGGAGGATATAGAGAATAGATGATGTAATAGAAGGAGGATATAGAGAATAGATGATGTAATAGGAGGATATAGAGAATACATGATGTAATAGAAGGAGGATATAGAGAATAGATGATGTAATAGAAGGAGGATATAGAGAATAGATGATGTAATAGGAGGATATAGAGAATACATGATGTAATATAAGGAGGATATAGAGAATAGATGATGTAATATAAGGAGGATATAGAGAATACATGATGTAATAGAAGGAGGATATAGAGAGATGATGTTTAGGGGTATAGAGAATACATGATGTAATAGAAGGATATAGAGAATACATGATGTAATATAAGGAGGATATAGAGAATAGATGATGTAATAGAAGGATATAGAGAATACATGATGTAATATAAGGAGGATATAGAGAATAGATGATGTAATATAAGGAGGATATAGAGAATAGATGATGTAATAGAAGGAGGATATAGAGAATAGATGATGTAATAGAAGGAGGATATAGAGAATACATGATGTAATAGAAGGAGGATATAGAGAATAGATGATGTAATATAAGGAGGATATAGAGAATACATGATGTAATAGAAGGAGGATATAGAGAATACATGATGTAATAGAAGGAGGATATAGAGAATACATGATGTAATAGAAGGAGGATACATATACAGCAGCAGATATGTGTGCTGTAACCTCCTCCATACTATAGCTTTACTCTATACCAGCTTTATCTCAGCTGGCGGAGCCCTACCCCCAGCACTTACACCATACCTCCCAACTGTGCAAGACCAGAAACATAGCTCCACCCACCTCTACTGTGACTCCGCCCATTCTCGTCCATTTCTCTTTGTGCCCCTACACAGTATAACGCTCCTACAGTCACCCTAATATTATATGCCCCCACATTATAATGTTCCCCTCCAATTGCCCCACAGTATGAAGTCTCCTCCCCTGCGGGCAGCTCCTGCTTCATTCACCATTGTATTTCAACTCATCTGTGTCCTCCGGACATACCTCCCGCCGACCGGGACTGTCCCGCTGAATCCAGGACGGTTGGGAGGTACGCTTACATTGCCGCAACAGCCAGGAGAAACCTTCCTCTCCCGCCCACTGTCTGCCAAGCCGTGATCCCTCGCACTAGCAGCAGCAGGGATCGGTAATCATCCTTGTGGTCGTGGCATGTGAGGGCTGTTATGGAAGTAGCAGGGGCAATTACCGATCCCTGCTGGCGCTTAGGGTAAAGGATCAGGTCTTGTGGGGGGCACAAAGCATCCTGCAAGGAGGAGCATTATACTGTCAGGGGTCATTATACTGTGTAGGGGTATTAAGGCTCGCCCCTCCACACACCGTCTAATGCCCCATTAGTGCCCCCACCCACTGTATAATGACCCTTTAGGAAAAATTTTTCAAGTTTTTCTTGTCTAGACTTTGTCTTATCTTATCTCTAGTCAGACGTGTCATTCTGTCTGAATACCACCATGAATACAGGACGTGCAGAGCTCCGACCGTTCCTATGAGTAGTCTATACCCCGGCTATATAATATACTGATGGGCGGTCTATGGCTATGACATCACACACAGCTGATATCAGCTCCGCCCTCCTATAATAGTACACATCACCAGCCCACACTGAATAACGCGGGATACATGAAGGAGCCGGCGGCGACCAATCCTCACTGGTGTGGACGGTGGGCTACAGCCACACAAATCGTCATGACAACACTGTCACTGACAAATCAGTAACCTACATCCCCCCCATCACCATGGAGACCATTCCCAAAATAAAGCAGAATCCCCCCAGTGGACAATCACTCTCAACAGGAATATCCAGTTTATTAGAACGCTTTGATCGTACACGGTGGCGATGGCGGTCGTCTACACTGACGCCGCCCCACTTAAGGCACTAGATCTAGGGTAATACTGATGATTTACAGGGTCTTCAGTCATTGGATGAGGGGAGGTCACATGATGTATAACACAGTGGGCGGGGTCTTCACTAAGTGCTGGTGTCTGATGTCATGTAACGCCGTCTGGTGATCTCTACGGTAACAGCACAACTTCTGCTGCAGAACATGAGAAGCTCCAAAGACAAAGGCGGCGGTGGCGGTGTCCAGCGTAGAGCGATGGCGGAGCGTCAGACGATGGACAGCATGTTATTAGGGCTCAGAATCTCAATCCAGTAACCGTCCGGATCCTGAACAAATGCCAAACCCTTCATTTTACCTGGAGAT
Source organism: Leptodactylus fallax (assembly GCA_947044405.1). NCBI lineage: Eukaryota > Metazoa > Chordata > Amphibia > Anura > Leptodactylidae > Leptodactylus > Leptodactylus fallax. The sequence continues at coordinate 158,138 of CAMRHE010001130.1, forward strand.
AAAAAACAGCATAATCAGAAAGCTCCGCCCAGCTCATGAGCGCCATCTTACAGGTTACATCCGTCATGCCTCATACTCCAGTCACACCCAAAGCTGCAGCAACAGTAGTATTGGTTTCTTCACCCCTCTCACTGCTATAGTACAGAGCAGGCTCGGATGTGCTAGGAGACTTTTAGCTTACATTAGTCTGATAGAATTTCCCATCCGCCAGTCACACCCAAAGCTGCATTTACATTTCTACAGACATCGCACCTCCCTGTGTTACATAAATATCAGCTGTGCGGTCACATGACAACGAAGCCCCACCCAAGGGAGGATCATAAGCACCAGTTTGTTGCAGTGCATTATGGTAAATGTAGTGCTTTACACTGAGCGTCCATCTATTGTGCACACAAACAATGCGTTATGGGATCTAAGGAGTTAATTTTTAACGCACTCCTGTATGCAGCTCTGAATGTGACTGGAGTATATTATTGTAATTAAAGTTCTGTACATGACTAGAGTATGGGCATTGTGGATGTAGCTCTGGATGTGACTAGAGTATGGGCATTGTGGATGCAGCTCTGGATGTGACTGGAGTATGGGCATTGTGGATGCAGCTCTGGATGTGACTGGAGTATGGGCATTGTGGATGTAGCTCTGGATGTGACTGCAGTATGGGCATTGTGGATGTAGCTCTGGATGTGACTAGAGTATGGGCATTGTGGATGCAGCTCTGGATGTGACTGGAGTATGGGCATTGTGGATGTAGCTCTGGATGTGACTGGAGTATGGGCATTGTGGATGCAGCTCTGGATGTGACTGGAGTATGGGCATTGTGGATGCAGCTCTGGATGTGACTGCAGTATGGGCATTGTGGATGTAGCTCTGGATGTGACTAGAGTATGGGCATTGTGGATGCAGCTCTGGATGTGACTGGAGTATGGGCATTGTGGATGCAGCTCTGGATGTGACTGGAGTATGGGCATTGTGGATGCAGCTCTGGATGTGACTGGAGTATGGGCATTGTGGATGCAGCTCTGGATGTGACTGGAGTATGGGCATTGTGGATGCAGCTCTGGATGTGACTGCAGTATGGGCATTGTGGATGCAGCTCTGGATGTGACTGGAGTATGGGCATTGTGGATGCAGCTCTGGATGTGACTGGAGTATGGGCATTGTGGATGCAGCTCTGGATGTGACTGGAGTATGGGCATTGTGGATGCAGCTCTGGATGTGACTGCAGTATGGGCATTGTGGATGCAGCTCTGGATGTGACTGCAGTATGGGCATTGTGGATGCAGCTCTGGATGTGACTGGAGTATGGGCATTGTGGATGCAGCTCTGGATGTGACTGGAGTATGGGCATTGTGGATGCAGCTCTGGATGTGACTGGAGTATGGGCATTGTGGATGCAGCTCTGGATGTGACTGGAGTATGGGCATTGTGGATGCAGCTCTGGATGTGACTGCAGTATGGGCATTGTGGATGCAGCTCTGGATGTGACTGGAGTATGGGCATTGTGGATGCAGCTCTGGATGTGACTGGAGTATGGGCATTGTGGATGCAGCTCTGGATGTGACTGCAGTATGGGCATTGTGGATGCAGCTCTGGATGTGACTGGAGTATGGGCATTGTGGATGCAGCTCTGGATGTGACTGGAGTATGGGCATTGTGGATGCAGCTCTGGATGTGACTGGAGTATGGGCATTGTGGATGCAGCTCTGGATGTGACTGGAGTATGGGCATTGTGGATGCAGCTTTGGATGTGGCTGAGGATGACTACAGTATTACACAGTGCACTTTCTGTTCTATATGTTCCCCAATCCTGGATGAGCCATATAGCGCATTATTTACCATCATCCGGTTTCTTCACAAACGTCA
>CAMRHE010001130.1:165000-207285 GCA_947044405.1 Leptodactylus fallax
GGGTGTTATCTGAGCAGTAGATGGCGATATCCTCTGTATAGTGAGGGTGTTATGTGAGCAGTATAGTGGCGTATATTAGTGAGGGTGTTATCTGAGCAGTATATAGTGATATCCTCTGTATAGTGAGGGTGTTATCTGAGCAGTAGATGGCGATATTAGTGAGGGTGTTATCTGAGCAGTATATGGCGATATCCTCTGTATAGTGAGGGTGTTATGTGAGCAGTAGATGGCGATATTAGTGAGGGTGTTATCTGAGCAGTATATGGCGATATCTAGTGAGGGTGTTATGTGAGCAGTAGATGGCGATATTAGTGAGGGTGTTATGTGAGCAGTATATGGTGATATCTTCTGTATAGTGAGGGTGTTATGTGAGCAGTATATGGCGATATTAGTGAGGGTGTTATCTGAGCAGTATATAGTGATATCCTCTGTATAATGAGGGTGTTATCTGAGCAGTAGATGGCGATATTAGTGAGGGTGTTATCTGAGCAGTATATGGTGATATTAGTGAGGGTGTTACCTGAGCAGTATATGGTGATATCCTCTGTATAGTGAGGGTGTTATCTGAGCAGTAGATGGCGATATTAGTGAGGGTGTTATCTGAGCAGTAGATGGCGATATTAGTGAGGGTGTTATCTGAGCAGTATATGGTGATATCCTTTGTATAATGAGGGTGTTACCTGAGCAGTAGATGGCGATATTAGTGAGGGTGTTACCTGAGCAGTAGATGGCGATATTAGTGAGGGTGTTACCTGAGCAGTAGATGGCGATATTAGTGAGGGTGTCATCTGAGCAGTAGATGGCGATATTAGTGAGGGTGTTATCTGAGCAGTAGATGGCGATATTAGTGAGGGTGTTACCTGAGCAGTAGATGGCGATATTAGTAAGGGTGTTACCTGAGCAGTAGATGGCGATATTAGTGAGGGTGTTACCTGAGCAGTAGATGGCGATATTAGTGAGGGTGTTATCTGAGCAGTAGATGGCGATATTAGTGAGGGTGTTATCTGAGCAGTAGATGGCGATATCCTCTGTATAGTGAGGGTGTTATGTGAGCAGTAGATGGTGATATTAGTGAGGGTGTTATCTGAGCAGTATATGGTGATATCCTCTGTATAGTGAGGGTGTTATCTGAGCAGTATATGGTGATATCCTCTGTATAGTGAGGGTGTTATCTGAGCAGTATATGGCGATATTAGTGAGGGTGTTATCTGAGCAGTATATGGCAATATTAGTGAGGGTGTTTTCTGAGCAGTAGATGGCGATATTAGTGAGGGTGTTTTCTGAGCAGTAGATGGCGATATTAGTGAGGGTGTTATCTGAGCAGTATATGGTGATATCCTCTGTATAGTGAGGGTGTTATCTGAGCAGTATATGGTGATATCCTCTGTATAGTGAGGGTGTTATCTGAGCAGTATATGGTGATATCCTCTGTATAGTGAGGGTGTTATCTGAGCAGTATATGGTGATATCCTCTGTATAGTGAGGGTGTTATCTGAGCAGTATATGGTGATATCCTCTGTATAGTGAGGGTGTTATCTGAGCAGTATATGGTGATATCCTCTGTATAGTGAGGGTGTTATCTGAGCAGTATATGGCGATATTAGTGAGGGTGTTATGTGAGCAGTAGATGGCGATATTAGTGAGGGTGTTATCTGAGCAGTATATGGTGATATCCTCTGTATAGTGAGGGTGTTATCTGAGCAGTATATGGTGATATCCTCTGTATAATGAGGGTGTTATGTGAGCAGTATATGGTGATATCCTCTGTATAGTGAGGGTGTTATGTGAGCAGTATATGGTGATATTAGTGAGGGTGTTATGTGAGCAGTAGATGGCGATATTAGTGAGGGTGTTATCTGAGCAGTATATGGTGATATCCTCTCTATAGTGAGGGTGTTATCTGAGCAGTATATGGTGATATCCTCTGTATAATGAGGGTGTTATGTGAGCAGTATATGGTGATATCCTCTGTATAGTGAGGGTGTTCTCTGAGCAGTATATGGCAATATCCTCTGTATAGTGAGGGTGTTACCTGAGCAGTAGATGGCGATATTAGTGAGGGTGTTATGTGAGCAGTATATGGTGATATCCTCTGTATAGTGAGGGTGTTCTCTGAGCAGTATATGGCAATATCCTCTGTATAGTGAGGGTGTTATGTGAGCAGTATATGGCGATATCCTCTGTATAGTGAGGGTGTTCTCTGAGCTGTATATGGTGATATCCTCTGTATAGTGAGGGTGTTATGTGAGCAGTATATGGTGATATCCTCTGTATAGTGAGGGTGTTCTCTGAGCAGTATATGGTGATATCCTCTGTATAGTGAGGGTGTTATCTGAGCAGTATATGGCGATATCCTCTGTATAATGAGGGTGTTATGTGAGCAGTAGATGGCGATATTAGTGAGGGTGTTATCTGAGCAGTAGATGGCGATATTAGTGAGGGTGTTATCTGAGCAGTATATGGTGATATCCTCTGTATAGTGAGGGTGTTATGTGAGCAGTATATGGTGATATCCTCTGTATAGTGAGGGTGTTCTCTGAGCAGTATATGGCAATATCCTCTGTATAGTGAGGGTGTTGTGTGAGCAGTATATGGCAATATCCTCTGTATAATGAGGGTGTTATCTGAGCAGTATATGGTGATATTAGTGAGGGTGTTATCTGAGCAGTATATGGTGATATCCTCTGTATAGTGAGGGTGTTATCTGAGCAGTATATGGTGATATCCTCTGTATAATGAGGGTGTTATCTGAGCAGTATATGGTGATATCCTCTGTATAATGAGGGTGTTATGTGAGCAGTATATGGTGATATCCTCTGTATAGTGAGGGTGTTCTCTGAGCAGTATATGGTGATATCCTCTGTATAGTGAGGGTGTTATCTGAGCAGTATATGGCGATATCCTCTGTATAGTGAGGGTGTTATCTGAGCAGTAGATGGCGATATTAGTGAGGGTGTTATCTGAGCAGTATATGGTGATATTAGTGAGGGTGTTACCTGAGCAGTATATGGTGATATCCTCTGTATAGTGAGGGTGTTATGTGAGCAGTAGATGGCGATATTAGTGAGGGTGTTATCTGAGCAGTATATGGTGATATCCTTTGTATAATGAGGGTGTTACCTGAGCAGTAGATGGCGATATTAGTGAGGGTGTTACCTGAGCAGTAGATGGCGATATTAGTGAGGGTGTTACCTGAGCAGTAGATGGCGATATTAGTGAGGGTGTTATCTGAGCAGTAGATGGCGATATTAGTGAGGGTGTTATCTGAGCAGTAGATGGCGATATTAGTGAGGGTGTTACCTGAGCAGTAGATGGCGATATTAGTAAGGGTGTTATCTGAGCAGTATATGGTGATATCCTCTGTATAGTGAGGGTGTTATCTGAGCAGTATATGGTGATATCCTCTGTATAGTGAGGGTGTTATCTGAGCAGTATATGGCGATATTAGTGAGGGTGTTATGTGAGCAGTATATGGCGATATTAGTGAGGGTGTTATGTGAGCAGTAGATGGCGATATTAGTGAGGGTGTTATCTGAGCAGTATATGGTGATATCCTCTGTATAGTGAGGGTGTTATCTGAGCAGTATATGGTGATATCCTCTGTATAATGAGGGTGTTATGTGAGCAGTATATGGTGATATCCTCTGTATAGTGAGGGTGTTATGTGAGCAGTAGATGGCGATATTAGTGAGGGTGTTATCTGAGCAGTAGATGGCGATATTAGTGAGGGTGTTATCTGAGCAGTATATGGTGATATCCTCTGTATAGTGAGGGTGTTATCTGAGCAGTAATGGCGATATTGTGAGGGGATCTGGCAGAAGGGCGTGAGGGTGTTTGTGAGCAGTATATGGCGATATTAGTGAGGGTGTTATGTGAGCAGTATATGGCGATATTAGTGAGGGTGTTATGTGAGCAGTATATGGCGATATTAGTGAGGGTGTTATCTGAGCAGTATATGGTGATATCCTCTGTATAGTGAGGGTGTTATCTGAGCAGTATATGGTGATATCCTCTGTATAGTGAGGGTGTTATCTGAGCAGTATATGGTGATATCCTCTGTATAATGAGGGTGTTATGTGAGCAGTATATGGTGATATCCTCTGTATAGTGAGGGTGTTCTCTGAGCAGTATATGGCAATATCCTCTGTATAGTGAGGGTGTTACCTGAGCAGTATATGGTGATATTAGTGAGGGTGTTATGTGAGCAGTATATGGTGATATCCTCTGTATAGTGAGGGTGTTATGTGAGCAGTATATGGTGATATCCTCTGTATAGTGAGGGTGTTCTCTGAGCAGTATATGGCAATATCCTCTGTATAGTGAGGGTGTTATGTGAGCAGTATATGGCGATATCCTCTGTATAGTGAGGGTGTTATCTGAGCAGTATATGGTGATATCCTCTGTATAGTGAGGGTGTTATGTGAGCAGTATATGGCGATATTAGTGAGGGTGTTATCTGAGCAGTATATGGTGATATCCTCTGTATAGTGAGGGTGTTATCTGAGCAGTATATGGTGATATCCTCTGTATAGTGAGGGTGTTATCTGAGCAGTATATGGTGATATCCTCTGTATAGTGAGGGTGTTATCTGAGCAGTATATGGCGATATTAGTGAGGGTGTTATGTGAGCAGTATATGGCGATATTAGTGAGGGTGTTATGTGAGCAGTAGATGGCGATATTAGTGAGGGTGTTATCTGAGCAGTATATGGTGATATCCTCTGTATAATGAGGGTGTTATGTGAGCAGTATATGGTGATATCCTCTGTATAGTGAGGGTGTTCTCTGAGCAGTATATGGCAATATCCTCTGTATAGTGAGGGTGTTATGTGAGCAGTAGATGGCGATATTAGTGAGGGTGTTATCTGAGCAGTATATGGTGATATTAGTGAGGGTGTTATGTGAGCAGTATATGGTGATATCCTCTGTATAGTGAGGGTGTTATGTGAGCAGTAGATGGCGATATTAGTGAGGGTGTTATCTGAGCAGTATATGGTGATATCCTCTGTATAGTGAGGGTGTTATCTGAGCAGTAGATGGCGATATTAGTGAGGGTGTTATCTGAGCAGTATATGGCGATATTAGTGAGGGTGTTATCTGAGCAGTATATGGTGATATCCTCTGTATGGTGAGGGTGTTATCTGAGCAGTATATGGTGATATCCTCTGTATGGTGAGGGTGTTATCTGAGCAGTAGATGGCGATATTAGTGAGGGTGTTATCTGAGCAGTATATGGTGATATCCTCTGTATAGTGAGGGTGTTATCTGAGCAGTAGATGGCGATATTAGTGAGGGTGTTATCTGAGCAGTATATGGCGATATTAGTGAGGGTGTTATCTGAGCAGTATATGGCGATATCCTCTGTATAGTGAGGGTGTTATCTGTGCAGTAGATGGCGATATTAGTGAGGGTGTTATCTGAGCAGTATATGGTGATATCCTCTGTATAGTGAGGGTGTTATCTGAGCAGTATATGGCGATATCCTCTGTATAGTGAGGGTGTTATCTGAGCAGTATATGGTGATATCCTCTGTATAATGAGGGTGTTACCTGAGCAGTAGATGGCGATATTAGTGAGGGTGTTACCTGAGCAGTAGATGGCGATATTAGTGAGGGTGTTACCTGAGCAGTAGATGGCGATATTAGTGAGGGTGTTATCTGAGCAGTAGATGGCGATATTAGTGAGGGTGTTATCTGAGCAGTAGATGGCGATATTAGTGAGGGTGTTACCTGAGCAGTAGATGGCGATATTAGTAAGGGTGTTACCTGAGCAGTAGATGGTGATATTAGTGAGGGTGTTATCTGAGCAGTATATGGTGATATCCTCTGTATAGTGAGGGTGTTATCTGAGCAGTATATGGCGATATTAGTGAGGGTGTTATCTGAGCAGTATATGGCAATATTAGTGAGGGTGTTTTCTGAGCAGTAGATGGCGATATTAGTGAGGGTGTTTTCTGAGTAGTAGATGGCGATATTAGTGAGGGTGTTATCTGAGCAGTATATGGTGATATCCTCTGTATAGTGAGGGTGTTATCTGAGCAGTATATGGTGATATCCTCTGTATAGTGAGGGTGTTATCTGAGCAGTATATGGTGATATCCTCTGTATAGTGAGGGTGTTATCTGAGCAGTATATGGTGATATCCTCTGTATAGTGAGGGTGTTATCTGAGCAGTATATGGTGATATCCTCTGTATAGTGAGGGTGTTATCTGAGCAGTATATGGTGATATCCTCTGTATAGTGAGGGTGTTATGTGAGCAGTATATGGCGATATTAGTGAGGGTGTTATCTGAGCAGTATATGGTGATATCCTCTGTATAGTGAGGGTGTTATCTGAGCAGTATATGGTGATATCCTCTGTATAGTGAGGGTGTTATCTGAGCAGTATATGGTGATATCCTCTGTATAGTGAGGGTGTTATCTGAGCAGTATATGGCGATATTAGTGAGGGTGTTATGTGAGCAGTATATGGCGATATCTAGTGAGGGTGTTATGTGAGCAGTAGATGGCGATATCCTAGTGAGGGTGTTATCTGAGCAGTATATGGTGATATCCTCTGTATAATGAGGGTGTTATGTGAGCAGTATATGGTGATATCCTCTGTATAGTGAGGGTGTTCTCTGAGCAGTATATGGCAATATCCTCTGTATAGTGAGGGTGTTACCTGAGCAGTATATGGTGATATCCTAGTGAGGGTGTTATGTGAGCAGTATATGGTGATATCCTCTGTATAGTGAGGGTGTTATGTGAGCAGTATATGGTGATATCCTCTGTATAGTGAGGGTGTTATGTGAGCAGTATATGGTGATATCCTCTGTATAATGAGGGTGTTCTCTGAGCAGTATATGGTGATATCCTCTGTATAGTGAGGGTGTTATCTGAGCAGTATATGGTGATATCCTCTGTATAGTGAGGGTGTTATGTGAGCAGTATATGGTGATATCCTCTGTATAGTGAGGGTGTTGTCTGAGCAGTATATGGCAATATCCTCTGTATAGTGAGGGTGTTATGTGAGCAGTATATGGCGATATCCTCTGTATAGTGAGGGTGTTCTCTGAGCAGTATATGGCAATATCCTCTGTATAGTGAGGGTGTTACCTGAGCAGTATATGGTGATATCCTCTGTGGGGTGTTTCTGCTATAGTGAGGGTGTTATCTGAGCAGTATATGGTGATATCCTCTGTATAGTGAGGGTGTTATCTGAGCAGTATATGGTGATATCCTCTGTATAGTGAGGGTGTTATCTGAGCAGTATATGGCAATATCCTCTGTATAGTGAGGGTGTTATCTGAGCAGTATATGGTGATATCCTCTGTATAGTGAGGGTGTTATGTGAGCAGTATATGGCAATATCCTCTGTATAGTGAGGGTGTTATCTGAGCAGTATATGGTGATATCCTCTGTATAGTGAGGGTGTTATCTGAGCAGTATATGGTGATATCCTCTGTATAGTGAGGGTGTTATGTGAGCAGTATATGGCGATATTAGTGAGGGTGTTATCTGAGCAGTATATGGTGATATCCTCTGTATAGTGAGGGTGTTATCTGAGCAGTATATGGTGATATCCTCTGTATAATGAGGGTGTTATGTGAGCAGTATATGGTGATATCCTCTGTATAGTGAGGGTGTTATGTGAGCAGTATATGGTGATATTAGTGAGGGTGTTATCTGAGCAGTATATGGCGATATCTTCTGTATAATGAGGGTGTTATGTGAGCAGTATATGGTGATATCCTCTGTATAGTGAGGGTGTTATCTGAGCAGTATATGGCGATATCCTCTGTATAGTGAGGGTGTTATCTGAGCAGTATATGGTGATATCCTCTGTATAGTGAGGGTGTTCTCTGAGCAGTATATGGTGATATCCTCTGTATAGTGAGGGTGTTATCTGAGCAGTATATGGTGATATCCTCTGTATAGTGAGGGTGTTCTCTGAGCAGTATATGGTGATATCCTCTGTATAGTGAGGGTGTTATCTGAGCAGTATATGGCGATATCCTCTGTATAATGAGGGTGTTATGTGAGCAGTATATGGTGATATCCTCTGTATAGTGAGGGTGTTATGTGAGCAGTATATGGTGATATTAGTGAGGGTGTTATGTGAGCAGTAGATGGCGATATTAGTGAGGGTGTTATCTGAGCAGTATATGGTGATATCCTCTGTATAGTGAGGGTGTTATCTGAGCAGTATATGGTGATATCCTCTGTATAATGAGGGTGTTATCTGAGCAGTATATGGTGATATCCTCTGTATAGTCAGGGTGTTATGTGAGCAGTATATGGTGATATTAGTGAGGGTGTTATCTGAGCAGTATATGGTGATATCCTCTGTATAGTGAGGGTGTTATCTGAGCAGTATATGGTGATATCCTCTGTATAATGAGGGTGTTATGTGAGCAGTATATGGCGATATCCTCTGTATAATGAGGGTGTTATGTGAGCAGTATATGGTGATATCCTCTGTATAGTGAGGGTGTTATGTGAGCAGTATATGGTGATATCCCTAGTGAGGGTGTTATGTGAGCAGTAGATGGCGATATCCCGATAGTGAGGGTGTTATCTGAGCAGTATATGGTGATATCCTCTGTATAATGAGGGTGTTATCTGAGCAGTATATGGTGATATCCTCTGTATAGTGAGGGTGTTATGTGAGCAGTATATGGTGATATCCTCTGTATAGTGAGGGTGTTATGTGAGCAGTATATGGTGATATCCTCTGTATAATGAGGGTGTTATCTGAGCAGTATATGGTGATATCCTCTGTATAGTGAGGGTGTTATGTGAGCAGTATATGGTGATATCCTCTGTATAGTGAGGGTGTTCTCTGAGCAGTATATGGCAATATCCTCTGTATAGTGAGGGTGTTACCTGAGCAGTATATGGTGATATCCTCTGTATAGTGAGGGTGTTCTCTGAGCAGTATATGGTGATATCCTCTGTATAGTGAGGGTGTTATGTGAGCAGTATATGGTGATATCCTCTGTATAGTGAGGGTGTTCTCTGAGCAGTATATGGTGATATCCTCTGTATAGTGAGGGTGTTATGTGAGCAGTATATGGTGATATCCTCTGTATAGTGAGGGTGTTATCTGAGCAGTATATGGTGATATCCTCTGTATAATGAGGGTGTTATGTGAGCAGTATATGGTGATATCCTCTGTATAGTGAGGGTGTTATGTGAGCAGTATATGGTGATATTAGTGAGGGTGTTATCTGAGCAGTATATGGTGATATCCTCTGTATAATGAGGGTGTTATGTGAGCAGTATATGGTGATATCCTCTGTATAGTGAGGGTGTTCTCTGAGCAGTATATGGCGATATCCTCTGTATAGTGAGGGTGTTCTCTGAGCAGTATATGGTGATATCCTCTGTATAGTGAGGGTGTTATCTGAGCAGTATATGGCGATATCCTCTGTATAGTGAGGGTGTTATGTGAGCAGTATATGGTGATATCCTCTGTATAGTGAGGGTGTTATCTGAGCAGTATATGGTGATATCCTCTGTATAATGAGGGTGTTATCTGAGCAGTATATGGTGATATCCTCTGTATAGTGAGGGTGTTATCTGAGCAGTATATGGTGATATCCTCTGTATAGTGAGGGTGTTATCTGAGCAGTATATGGCGATATCCTCTGTATAATGAGGGTGTTATGTGAGCAGTAGATGGCGATATTAGTGAGGGTGTTCTCTGAGCAGTATATGGTGATATCCTCTGTATAGTGAGGGTGTTCTCTGAGCAGTATATGGCGATATCCTCTGTATAGTGAGGGTGTTATCTGAGCAGTATATGGCGATATCCTCTGTATAGTGAGGGTGTTATGTGAGCAGTAGATGGCGATATTAGTGAGGGTGTTATCTGAGCAGTATATGGCGATATCCTCTGTATAATGAGGGTGTTATCTGAGCAGTATATGGTGATATCCTCTGTATAATGAGGGTGTTATCTGAGCAGTGGGAATCCCCAATAGGGGTTTGGGGGGGAGGGGATATAGTGGGGGGTGGGGACGGTGTTATCTGAGCAGTATATGGTGATATCCTCTGTATAGTGAGGGTGTTATGTGAGCAGTAGATGGCGATATTAGTGAGGGTGTTCTCTGAGCAGTATATGGTGATATCCTCTGTATAGTGAGGGTGTTATCTGAGCAGTATATGGCGATATCCTCTGTATAGTGAGGGTGTTATGTGAGCAGTAGATGGCGATATCCTCTGTATAGTGAGGGTGTTCTCTGAGCAGTATATGGTGATATCCTCTGTAGGGTAGTGAGGGTGTTATCTGAGCAGTATATGGTGATATCCTCTGTATAGTGAGGGTGTTATCTGAGCAGTATATGGCGACATCCTATGGTATATGGAGTGATTTGCCCTCTGGATAGATGTATTTTCAGTCTTGCTATAACACTGTCCAGGGATGAGACCCCTCTGACCGCTCCAGGTAAAGCCTTCCAGAGAGCGGGGCCCACATGGCAGAGGGCTCTGGCTACAAATCATTTAAGGTGAATCCTGGGGGTGGACAGTTTACTGATCCATCCACGCTCCGCGGAGATCGGCCTGGACAGCTCAGTAAATTATCGGCCGCTATATTTTGCAATAATCCAATAGGTAGCGGCCAATTAAAAAAGACTGCACCGCCCGAGGGCATCACCTCAGGTCACTTCATGGCAGATGTGCCGGGGGCCGGATTGGGCTCCGGTGCTCTACATCGTAGGCAATGTGCTGACACTAGACAGACCCTGAGCCATTGAGGAAGGAGAGCTGCAGCTCTAGAGGTGACTAGAGTATGAGGTTTGTGTGTATACCATACATGATACATAGGAGAGACATGTGACCAATAACAACGGTGAGGCGATACAGTGTAACAACCCCACCCCTATATACAAACAGTCTGCTCCTTACACCCTGGGCCTGGAATAAAGAGGTCAAATATCAGGAGATAAAGATAAAGGCGGCTGCACCCGAAATACCAGGAGAATGGGGGGGTCGGAAAGGGGGGGGGGCGGCAGTCACGTCATATAGCGGGGCTGGGGGTGACAGTCACATCATATAGCGGGGCAGGGGGTGACAGTCACATCATATAGCGGGGCAGGGGGTGACAGTCACGTCACACAGTGGGGCAGGGGGTGACAGTCACCCATATAGCCAGCAGGGGGTGACAGTCACATCAATAGCGGGGCAGGGGGTGACAGCACGCAAAGGGGGCGACAGCACGCGGGGTGACAGTCACCTCATATAGCCAGCAGGGGGTGACAGTCACATCATATAGCGGGGCAGGGGGGACGCACCCAAAAAGCGGGGCGGGGGGTGACAGTCACCCATATAGCGGGGCAGGGGGTGACAGTCACATCATATAGCGGGGCGGGGGTGACAGTCACCTCATATAGCGGGGCAGGGGGTGACAGTCACATCATATAGCGGGGCTGGGGGTGACAGTCACATCATATAGCGGGGCAGGGGGTGACAGTCACATCATATAGCCGGCAGGGGGTGACAGTCACATCATATAGCGGGGCAGGGGGTGACAGTCACATCATATAGCGGGGCTGGGGGGTGACAGTCACGTCATATAGCGGGGCAGGGGGTGACAGTCACATCATATAGCGGGGCAGGGGGTGACAGTCACATCATATAGCGGGGCAGGGGGTGACAGTCACGTCATATAGCGGGGCAGGGGGTGACAGTTGTAATGCCCTGCTCTCAGTGTGCAGCTCCTCGTACCTTGGTGGCCGGCTCCGGGTCACTGCAGGCCGCATACGCCGCCTCATCGCTCAGTCCCCGAAGCTCCTGCGTCTCCGCCATGACACTGAGTGACAGAGACCACAGCCCAGTGACGTCACCAGCAGCTGTCCCGCCCCACTGCCCACCTGCAGCCAATTAACGATCAGAGGGCGGGGCTACTGGCACCTGGCTAAGGAACGTCACCTAATAGAGTATAGAGCTCCGCCCATCTCCTCGTCCTTGCTGTGATTGGCTCATGGGTTGTCAGTCATAAGGCTGGGCGGAGTGAAGAAAGTGACCGCCAGGTGACAGACACCGAGATGGCGGAGATGTGTGACAGGCTGTGCCCAGTAGGGGGGGCTGAGGTGTCATGGACGGGATGTGATGACGGATTTACTGTGTCTTACATCTAGTCTGTGTATTCCTATAACTGTCGGCTTTTATAAATTATTGATAAACATAACCTTTAAGTAAGGGTGCAGTCAGATATTGCGGTTGTATTGTGGCTTATGCCACATGGCCAAAGGCTGCATGAACTGCAAACGGTTTTAGCACAAATTTCTGCAGCGGAGTCTAACAAAAACCAGCTCTATCTGAATACGTCCTAAGGCAGGTTGTGCGCACAGCAGAGGAATATTACATTTATAATGGGCTTTAAAAGAGAGAAATGTGTAAAACATGTTACTAGATAGCGAGAGTGCGCCAGGTACATGGCAGCACCAGCACTCCTTGCTGGGAGGTGTGGTCCTTCTGGTCCTTCCCATGCAGAGTGGAGTTTGCTTGTATTGGGGCACCCAGCAGAAAGGAAAATGGGTGTAGCAGTGGGAGGGGACACGTAGTGACAGGAACATGAGGTGAGCAGAGCCCAGGGAACATTGTGATGTCATCATACAGCCTTATAGTATGGGAAGACCAGAAGTGCAACCACATGAGAGTCTGACGGGTCTGAAGGAAACAGCTGAACTCTAGAACAATGAACACCGCCGACTATATCCAGGAAACAAACAGGGAACTGTCAGATCCCATCCATTACTCCAAACTTGGAAGTGATCCCACAGAGGCCTATATGAAAGAACTAAAGAGTATGATCAAGAAGTTTCCAATCCAGATCCAGAATCAGGTAAAAGGACTTATCCCCCAAGATCCCAGGCCGGGCTGCTTCTATATGCTCCCAAAGATACACAAAGATGGCAACCCTGGGAGGCCGATCATTTCTGGCATTGGGACACTGACAGAAAACATCTCAGGTTGGGTGGAAAATCTCCTAAAACCCCTTGTCAGGGATACTCCAAGCTATATCCAGGACACCACTGGCCTTCTTAACAAACTGAATGCCCTGGGCCCTCTACCTGAGGGTACCATTTTGGCCACCATGGATGTGGAATTCCCTGTATACCAACATTCCCCACAAGGATGGAGTTGCAGCATGTCGGGTACAGGTGGAGAAGCAAAACCTCCCAACAGAACCAGTAACGCAGCTCATACAATTCATCCTTAGCCACAACCATTTTACCTTTGGAGAGGATCTATATCTACAGCGAATGGGAACTTCAATGGGGACCAGATGTGCACCCCAATATGCAAATCTCTTTATGGCAGAAATGGAAGGAACATATTTATCAACATGCGCCACCAAACCTATGATTTACCTTCGTTATATCGATGATATCCTTGTCATCTGGACTGCAGGTGAGGAGGCCCTACTTCAATTCCATAATGACTTCAATGGAAGAGTGAAGAAATCAGGCGATACCTTTTAGAGCAGGGGTAGGCAACCTTTTCTGTTCGGCGTGCTGATTTTAATTAAAAAATCAAAGATGAGGTACTCGGAGTGCCGGTCAATAATTGTAAGTCTGAAAGTAAACTAAAGTCATATACCACAACCCATAACACAGGAGTGCTGCCACCAGATGCTTTAGGACACATGCACTTACTGCTATTTCCTGGGACACTCCTGTACTTTCTGATTAGAAGCAATAAAAGTCCATGCGCAGCCGCCAATTAGTGGTAAATGTGTCCAGGAGCACCGTATGGCGGCACATTATGGTGGTAACACACTATGTATCTGGAAGCAGATATAGTCTTAGGCCACTGGAACTTTTACTTCAATGTAAAACTGCGTTCACATGGTGCATTTTTGCACAAAAAAAAATGCCTGTGTTTTCTGTGCAAAAACACATCCTTAATGCACAAAACACACCGTTATACAGAATAATGTCCCATAGCGACCCCTTAACACGGTATTATATCCCATAACAGCCTCTGCACACTGTATTATGTCACATAGTGATCCCTGCACACGGTATTAGGTCCCATAGCGGCCCCCACACACGGTATTATGTCCCATAGCGGTCCCTGCACACAGTATTATGTCCCATAGTGGCCCCTGCACACGGTATTAGGTCCCATAGCGGTCCGTGCACACGATATTATGTCCCATAGCGGTCCCTGCACATGGTATTAGGTCTCATAGTGGTCCCTGCACACGGTATTATGTCATATAGCGGTTCCCGCACACGGTATTAGGTCCTATAGCGGTCCCTGCACACGGTATTAGGTCCTATAGCGGTCCCTGCACACGGTATTATGTCCCATAGCGGCCCCTGCACACGGTATTAGGTCCCATAGCGGTCCGTGCACACGATATTATGTCCCATAGCGGTCCCTGCACATGGTATTAGGTCTCATAGTGGTCCCTGCACACGGTATTATGTCATATAGCGGTTCCCGCACACGGTATTAGGTCCTATAGCGGTCCCTGCACACGGTATTAGGTCCTATAGCGGTCCCTGCACACGGTATTATGTCCCATAGCGGCCCCTGCACACGGTATTAGGTCCCATAGCGGTCCGTGCACACGATATTATGTCCCATAGCGGTCCCTGCACATGGTATTAGGTCTCATAGTGGTCCCTGCACACGGTATTATGTCATATAGCGGTTCCCGCACACGGTATTAGGTCCTATAGCGGTCCCTGCACACGGTATTAGGTCCCATAGCGGTCCCTGCACACGGTATTAGGTCCCATAGCGGTCCCTGCACACGGTATTATGTTCCATAGCAGTCCCTGCACACGGTATTAGGTCTCATAGTGGTCCCTGCACACGGTATTAGGTCCCATAGCGGTCCCTGCACACGGTATTAGGTCCCATAGCGGTCCCTGCACACGGTATTATGTCCCATAGCGGCCCCTGCACACGGTATTAGGTCCCATAGCGGTCCCTGCACACGGTATTAGGTCCCATAGCGGTCCCTGCACACGGTATTAGGTCTCATAGTGGTCCCTGCACACGGTATTAGGTCCCATAGCTGTCCCTGCACACGGTATTAGGTCCCATAGCGGTCCCTGCACACGGTATTAGGTCCCATAGCGGCCCCCGCACACGGTATTATGTTCCATAGCGGTCCCCGCACACGGTATTAGGTCCCATAGCGGTCCCCGCACATGGTATTAGGTCCCATAGCGGCCCCCGCACACGGTATTATGTTCCATAGCGGCCCCCGCACACGGTATTAGGTCCCATAGCGGCCCCCGCACACGGTATTAGGTCCTATAGCGGTCCCCGCACACGGTATTATGTTCCATAGTTCTCTTCAGACCCCTGAGTATAATAAGTGCAGGACCAAGAGAGGGGACAAACATAAAAAAACAATGAACTCACCATTCCATGCTCCGCAGCCACTCTGGTCTCTTCGGCGCTTCTGCCTGTAGTCAGCGATCGCTGATTGGGTCTCTGGGGTCACGTCGCGTAATGACGTATGCGTAATGACGCCAGATGTGACCCCTGTCAGCTGTCAGAAGCGCCTGCAGATCGCACAGCCGCCGCGGAGCGCAGGGAGCAAGATGAGTATCATTCTTTTTTATGTTTCTTCACTTCTCCTAAGTCTCCGCTTATTATACTCGGGGGTCTGAAGAGACCCCACAGTATAATAATAGCAGTTTCGGTTCGGCCGTGTTTGGTCCGATCGAAGCTGCTGGGCGAGGACTTGGGCTGCCGTGCCAGGGGAATAAGCCTCACGTGCCAGGGGTTGCCGACCCCTGTTTTAGAGGCTAACTGAGTATATTTGATGGTAAGCTTTCGGGAGTGCTAGCTCTCTTCTTTAGACATGGTGTTATACAAGAAACTGAAAATTCACAGATTTTTTATACCCTATAAACATGGGCCTTTAAAGGATCTTAGAGTCCTTAAAAAAAACAAAATGCAATCTGGAAACTTGTGGTGCGTGATGGAGGGATCAGTAATTCTTCCTGTTATCTGTTTGCTATCAGGAGGTGATTTGTGACCCTCACAGCTCATACATAGTGTGACATGAAACTGGCAGGAATATTAAGTCCAAATTGCAGAGTTTGAAATTTTTGCAGTAACTTATACTCCCATTGTTTCTTCTCCTCCTGCATCTTAAACTGTCCCATTAAAACCACAACCCGCAAATCTTCAATAGAGTGGTTTTCTCCGGAGAAATGTGCGGCCACTGGGAGATCGGTTCTGCTGTTATTAATGGTGGATCTGTGTGAGTTCATGCGTTGACTGAGTCTCTGCCCTGTTTCCCCCACATAGAGGCCTGTGGTGGGACATTGCACACACATTATGAGGTACACCACATTGGAAGACCTGCAGGAAAATGTCCCCCTAATTCTGTGCACCTGCTGTGACTGTGGGATAGGTACACTGTCAGCGGTGTGGATGTGCTTGCAGGTCATGCACCTTTTATGTAGGCAAGGTGAGGCGCCATTTTCAGTTGGGGCCTTCAGGGCACTCCGGACAATAATACGCCTCAGGAAAGGAGAGGGGGGACTGGAAATATGTCCTTGAGTCTGTTGTCCCTATGTAGTACAGGTTGGAGCTCCTTGGCAATCCTTCGTAGGATCTCCAGCTGTGGGTTGTAGGTGACAACTAGGGGCACTCGGGCTTCTTTCTGGGTCTCTCTATATGTGAGCAGACTGTCTCTGGTAATGGCTGTTGCTTTGTTTAATTGGTTGTCTGTCACTTTTGGTTTGTATCCCAATCGGAGAAATTTCATCCTCAGATCCAGGAGGTGCTTGTCCAGGTCTGTTTTGTCGGAGCTAATACGATTGTATGGTATAGCCTGGCTGTAGATGATAGATTGTCTTGTGTGCTTGGGGTGGAAGCTGTCGTTTCTCAGGTAGGCCGTTCTGTCTGTGGGTTTGTGGTATATTGATGTGAGTAGCCGGTGGTCTTTGATGTATATTGTGGTGTCCAGAAAGTGAATTTCACTCCCTGAATAGCTAAGTTTAAGGTTGATGGTCGGGTGAGAGTCATTGAAGTCATTATGGAATTGAAGTAGGGCCTTCTCACCTGCAGTCCAGATGACAAGGATATCATCGATATAACTCAACTCAAACTCTGCAATTAGGACTTAATATTCCTGCCAGCTTCATGTCACACTATGTATGACCTGTGAGGGTCACAAATCACCTCCTGATAGCAAACAGATAACAGCAAGAATTACTGATCCCTCTGTCACACCCCACAAGTTTCCAGACTGTTTATTTGCTGACCTGTTGTAAATAACTTCTCTACTTAGATTGCATTTTGTTTTTTAAGGACTCTAAGATCCTTTGAAGGTCCATGTCTTTAGGGTATAAAAAAAATCTGTGAATTTTCAGTTTCTTGTATAACACCATGTCTGAAGAAGGGAGCTAGTACTCTCGAAAGCTTACCATCAAATATACTCAATTATCCTGTAAAAGGTATCGCCTGATTTCTTCACTCTTCCACTACTTTCTATGGCTAACACGGTACAACATTATACTACTAGAACAATCTCTGACCCGCACTCCCTCCAGATAGTATACAGACTGCTGACCGCTGCTCCCATCTTCTCTTCAGGTAGTATACAGACTGCTGACCGCTGCTCCCATCTTCTCTTCTGGTAGTATACAGACTGCTGACCGCTGCTCCCATCTTCTCTTCTGGTAGTATACAGACTGCTGACCGCTGCTCCCATCTTCTCTTCAGGTAGTATACAGACTGCTGACCGCTGCTCCCATCTTCTCTTCTGGTAGTATACAGACTGCTGACCGCTGCTCCCATCTTCTCTTCAGGTAGTATACAGACTGCTGACCGCTGCTCCCATCTTCTCTTCAGGTAGTATACAGACTGCTGACCGCTGCTCCCATCTTCTCTTCTGGTAGTATACAGACTGCTGACCGCTGCTCCCATCTTCTCTTCTGGTAGTATACAGACTGCTGACCGCTGCTCCCATCTTCTCTTCTGGTAGTATACAGACTGCTGACCGCTGCTCCCATCTTCTCTTCTGGTAGTATACAGACTGCTGACCGCTGCTCCCATCTTCTCTTCAGGTAGTATACAGACTGCTGACCGCTGCTCCCATCTTCTCTTCTGGTAGTATACAGACTGCTGACCGCTGCTCCCATCTTCTCTTCTGGTAGTATACAGACTGCTGACCGCTGCTCCCATCTTCTCTTCAGGTAGTATACAGACTGCTGACCGCTGCTCCCATCTTCTCTTCTGGTAGTATACAGACTGCTGACCGCTGCTCCCATCTTCTCTTCTGGTAGTATACAGACTGCTGACCGCTGCTCCCATCTTCTCTTCTGGTAGTATACAGACTGCTGACCGCTGCTCCCATCTTCTCTTCTGGTAGTATACAGACTGCTGACCGCTGCTCCCATCTTCTCTTCTGGTAGTATACAGACTACTGACCGCTGCTCCCATCTTCTCTTCAGGTAGTATACAGACTGCTGACCGCTGCTCCCATCTTCTCTTCTGGTAGTATACAGACTGCTGACCGCTGCTCCCATCTTCTCTTCTGGTAGTATACAGACTGCTGACCGCTGCTCCCATCTTCTCTTCTGGTAGTATACAGACTGCTGACCGCTGCTCCCATCTTCTCTTCAGGTAGTATACAGACTGCTGACCGCTGCTCCCATCTTTTCTTCTGGTAGTATACAGACTGCTGACCGCTGCTCCCATCTTCTCTTCTGGTAGTATACAGACTGCTGACCGCTGCTCCCATCTTCTCTTCTGGTAGTATACAGACTGCTGACCGCTGCTCCCATCTTCTCTTCATCTTCCCTGAATTATGGAAATCTTCTTGTGTGGTACCAGTTCCAAAGAAACCTCACCCTATGGACCTCAACGACTACAGACCTGTAGCACTGACATCCCACCTGATGAAGATCTTGGAGAGATTGGTTCTCACACATCTCCGCCCTCTAGTGAGCCCCGCTATGGACCCACTCCAGTTTGCTTATCGGCCGGGCATTGGGGTAGATGATGCCATCATCCATCTTCTGCACAGGGCTCTGTCTCACCTGGAGAAACCAGGGAACACAGTGAGAATAATGTTCTTTGACTTCTCCAGTGCTTTTAACACCATACAGCCCAGGTTATTGAGGGACAAGCTGGGCCTTGCTGGAGTGGACCACCACCTCTCCAACTGGATCCTAGACTACCTCACAAATCGACCTCAATACGTGAGAGCCCGAGACTGTGTGTCAGGTACCGTGATCTGTAATACGGGGGCACCTCAGGGTACGGTTCTCGCCCCTTTCCTCTTCACACTGTACACTGCAGATTTTAGGTGCAACTCATCCAGCTGCTACCTACAGAAGTATTCTGACGACTCTGCAATAGTGGGTCTCATCACAGATGATGATGACAGGGAGTACAGAGAACTGAACCGGGATTTTGTGGACTGGTGCCACCGGAACCACCTGAAGATTAACGCGGGGAAGACCAAGGAGATGGTGGTGGACTTCCGCAAAGGCAGAAGCCCTCCTAAACCAGTGGACATCCTGGGGACGGGCATCGAGATTGTGAACACCTATAAGTACCTGGGTTTGCTCCTTAATAATAAGCTGGACTGGGCAGATCATATGGAGGCCCTGTACAGGAAGGGCCACAGCAGGCTCTACCTGCTTAGGAAGCTGAGAGCCTTTGGAATCCGGGGGGCACTTCTTAGAACTTTCTTCAACTCGGTAGTGGCATCAGCCATCTTCTTTGGAGTGGCCTGCTGGGGGAGCAGTATATCAACCAGGGACAGAAATAAACTTGACAAGCTGATTAGAAGGGCCAGCTCTGTCCTGGGGAGCCCACTGGACCCAGTGCAGGTGGTGGGTGACAGAAGGATACTGTCCGTGGTGAGCTCCATGCAGAAGAAGAAGTCCCATCCCATGCATGAGACTGTGATCGCGCTGAGCAGTACTGTCAGTGACCGACTGCTCCACCCTAGGTGTGAGAAGGAGCGCTATCGGAAGTCTTTCCTCCCCACCGCGGTTAGGCTGTACAACCAACACCGACCTAAGCGGAGATCATTACACACAGAGAACTGAAATATCTCTCTGCCTGTTATATCCCCCCCCCCCCTGCTACGCCCTATCTGTCTGTCTGCTATCAATGTAATGCCTCTCACCTTGGTACATTCCTGTACATGTTGTATTTGTATTTGTATCTGCTTATCTTTGCTGCTGTAACACACTGAATTTCCCCATTGTGGGACTATTAAAGGACTATTATTATTATTATTATACAGACTGCTGACCGCTGCTCCTGATCCTATATCCTGCATTCTGCTCAGGTACCACTAGATGGCAGCAGATATTGCTGATACAAGTGTTTTACTGCTCATCTCCTGTATCTCCAGCAGGGGGCTCACTATCCACTGATAGAATTCATAGGGACCTGTCATATATGATGTATACTATAGAACATATAATATATATGCACGCACAAGTATGTAACACCACATGGAGTCTACAAGTCACCCCCAACACCCCTAGGCTTTGATCCAAATCTCCGGATGAAAACATCTGACTTTTTAGTTTAAAAGATTGAACCCCGGTGGACCCCTTTATAGTTAATAGGCTCTGTGTGTGATCTGTTGTAGCCTCTGCTCTGGTCCGTCGGAGGACGCTAGATGTGAACTGAGCGTAAGGGGCTGTCTGAGAGGTAAGTACTGGTGACCTATCCTGAGAATCACTTATCAGTATCTGATCGCTGGGGGGTCTGGGGACCTCACTAGTCAGGTGCTGAATGGGGCTGAGCAGCTGCTGTACCATGTGACTGGTGAACATGACATCATTGGCACAGAGGCCATAGTGGTTGCATGTGCTGTGGCCTCTAACAGCTGATCTGTGTGGGTCCTGGGTGTGACCCCCCCCCCCCATGATCACATAATAGCACATCACTATATAACCCCTCCATTGCTGGCCTCTGCAGGGTTTATTCTGCACTCTGGCACATGTTTTTGTGGTATGGGTTATATTTTTCAGGTTACAAGTAACTTACTGATTAACTTTTTAATAACTTTTCTGAGGGGTCGAGGGATATTAAAAGACAAATAAACAGTCCTTTTACTATTTTTTTTTTTACTACATTTATTAGATGTTTTTCTGAATATACAAGATTTGTCCATTTTCTTAAACACATTTGTATAAAATTATTTTTTTTCTAACTGGGAACATTTTTAATTCACTTTATTTACAGTATTATTTAAGTAACTTGTTTAGTCCCTGTAGGGGGCGTTAAAGTGAGATCTCCTGACTGCCTAGATGTTGTCTTTGTAGACTCAGTATACAGTCATGGCCAAAAGTTTTGAGAATGACACAAATATTGTATTTTCACATGATCTGCTGCCCTCTGGTTTTTCTGTGTGTTTGTCAGATGTTTTTATCACATACAGAAATAGAATTGCATTCATATTATGAGTAACAGAAGCTTATATTGACAGTTAGAATGAGTTAATGCAGCAAGTCAATATTTGCAGTGTTGACCCTTCTTCTTCAGGACCTCTGCAATTCTCCCTGGCATGCTCTCAATCAACTTCTGGACCAAATCCTGACTGATAGCAGTCCATTCTTGCAGAATCAATGCTTTCATTTTGTCTGAATTTGTTGGTTTTTGTTTGTCCACCCGTCTCTTGATGATTGACCACAAGTTCTCAATGGGATTAAGATCTGGGGAGTTTCCAGCCAATGGACCCAAAATCTCTATGTTTTGTTCCCTGAGCCATTTAGTTATCACCTTTGCTTTATGGCAAGGTGCTCCATCATGCTGGAAAAGGCATTGTTGAGCGCCAAACTGCTCTTGGACGGTTGGGAGAAGTTGCTCTTGGAGGACATTCTGGTACCATTCTTTATTCATGGCAAGACTGTGAGAGAGCCGATTCCCTTGGCTGAGAAGCAACCCCACACATGAATGGTTTCAGGATGCTTTACAGTTGGCATGAGACAAGACTGGTGGTAGCGCTCACCTCTTCTTCTCCGAATAAGCTGTTTTCCAGATGTTCCAAACAATCGAAAAGGGGATTCATCAGAGAAAATGACTTTCCCCCAGTCCTCAGCAGTCCACTCCCTGTACCTTTTGCAGAATATCAGTCTGTCCCTGATGTTTTTTCTGGAGAGAAGTGGCTTCTTTGCTGCCCTCCTTGAGACCAGGCCTTGCTCCAAGAGTCTCCGCCTCACAGTGCGTGCAGATGCACTCACACCTGCCTGCTGCCATTCCTCAGCAAGCTCTGCACTGCTGGTAGCCCGATCCCGCAGCTGAAACACTTTTAAGAGACGGTCCAGCCGCTTGCTGGTCTTTCTTGGGCGCCCTGGAGCCTTTTTGGCACCAATGGAACCTCTCTCCTTGAAGTCCTTGATGATGCGATAGATTGTTGACTGAGATCCAATCTTTCTAGCTGCAATACTCTTCCCAGTTAGGCCATTTTTGTGCAGTGCAATGATGACTGCACGTGTTTCTTTAGCGATAACAGAAGAGTCATCATTGTTAACAGAAGAGAAACAATGATGGCAAGCACCAGCCTCCTTTTAAAGTGTCCAGTGGTGTCATTCTTACTTAATCATGACAGATTGATCTCCAGCCCTGTCCTCATCAACACCTACACCTGTGTTAATGGAGCAATCACTGAAACGATGTTAGGTGGTCCTTTTAAGGCAGGGCTGCAATGATGTTGAAATGTGTTTTGGGGGATAAAGTTCATTTTCTAGGCAAATATTGACTTTGCAAGTAATTACTGTTAAGCTGGTCACTCTTTATAACATTCTGGAGTATATGCAAATTGCCATTAGAAAAACTGAAGCAGTAGACTTTGTAAAAATTAATATTTGTATCATTCTCAAAACTTTTGGCCATGACTGTACATTATATGCCAGGGAGCTATGGTGTGACACAGGCGGACCCTCCCCCACTCCAGTAATAGTCGTGTCTTCTGCTGCGTCACTGCTGGATAGTACGGATGGATCCTCATGACATTTGTGTCCGTCTTTAGCATGTCTGTTAAACAGTTTCATTCAGCAACTCAAAAACACTGTGTGAACATGCACAGACAGCGCGGTCACAGGGCTGAGCAGCACTCGTTGGTGACATAGCGGATGTCATCAGGCAGGTGCACAAGTCCTCGTGTCCTGATATCTTGTCATTTTGTGCTGCTCATTTGTGGGGTCATTTTGAGATGTGACACAAACACAGGTGAGATAAATAAGAAAGACTCGTAAAGCAGGGAGGACACATAAGGCAGGGAGGAGGTGTAAAGCAGGGAGGACACATAAGGCAGGGAGGACACATAAGGCAGGGAGGAAGTGTAAGGCAGGGAGGACACATAAGGCAGAGAGGAGGTGTAAAGCAGGGAGGACACATAAGGCAGAGAGGAGGTATAAGGCAGGGAGGACACATAAGGCAGAGAGGAGGTATAAAGCAGGGAGGACACATAAGGCAGAGAGGAGGTGTAAAGCAGGGAAGACACATAAGGCAGAGAGGAGGTGTAAGGCATGGAGGACACATAAGGCAGGAAGGAGGTGTAAGGCAGGGAGGACACATAAGGCAGAGAGGAGGTGTAAAGCAGGGAGGACACATAAGGCAGGGAGGACACATAAGGCAGGGAGGACACATAAGGCAGGGAGGAGGTATAAGGCAGGGAGGACACATAAGGCAAGGAGTAAGTGTAAAGCAGGGAGGACACAAGGCAGAGAGGAGGTATAAGGCAGGGAGGACACATAAGGCAGAGAGGAAGTGTAAAGCAGGGAGGACACATAAGGCAGAGAGGAGGTGTAAAGCAGGGAGGACACATAAGGCAGAGAGGAGGTATAAGGCAGGGAGGAGGTATAAGGCAGGGAGGACACATAAGGCAGAGAGGAGGTATAAGGCAGGGAGGAGGTATAAGGCAGGGAGGACACATAAGGCAGGGAGGAAGTGTAAGGCAGGGAGGAGGTATAAGGCAGAGAGGAGGTGTAAGGCAGGGAGGACACATAAGGCAGGGAGGACACATAAGGCAGGGAGGACACATAAGGCAGGGAGGAGGTGTAAAGCAGGGAGGACACATAAGGCAGAGAGGAGGTGTAAAGCAGGGAGGACACATAAGGCAGGGAGGAGGTATAAGGCAGGGAGGACACATAAGGCAGAGAGGAGGTGTAAAGCAGGGAGGACACATAAGGCAGGGAGGAGGTGTAAAGCAGGGAGGACACATAAGGCAGGAAGGAGGTGTAAGGCAGGGAGGACACATAAGGCAGAGAGGAGGTGTAAGGCAGGGAGGACACATAAGGCAGGAAGGAGGTGTAAGGCAGGGAGGACACATAAGGCAGAGAGGAGGTGTAAAGCAGGGAGGACACATAAGGCAGAGAGGAGGTGTAAAGCAGGGAGGACACATAAGGCAGAGAGGAGGTGTAAAGCAGGGAGGACACATAAGGCAGAGAGGAGGTGTAAAGCAGGGAGGACACATAAGGCAGAGAGGAGGTATAAGGCAGGGAGGACACATAAGGCAGAGAGGAGGTGTAAAGCAGGGAGGACACATAAGGCAGGGAGGAGGTGTAAAGCAGGGAAGACACATAAGGCAGAGAGGAGGTGTAAGGCATGGAGGACACATAAGGCAGGAAGGAGGTGTAAGGCAGGGAGGACACATAAGGCAGAGAGGAGGTGTAAAGCAGGAAGGACACATAAGGCAGGGAGGACACATAAGGCAGGGAGGAGGTATAAGGCAGGGAGGACACATAAGGCAGGGAGTAAGTGTAAAGCAGGGAGGACACATAAGGCAGAGAGGAGGTATAAGGCAGGGAGGACACATAAGGCAGAGAGGAAGTGTAAAGCAGGGAGGACACATAAGGCAGAGAGGAGGTGTAAAGCAGGGAGGACACATAAGGCAGAGAGGAGGTATAAGGCAGGGAGGAGGTATAAGGCAGGGAGGACACATAAGGCAGAGAGGAGGTATAAGGCAGGGAGGAGGTATAAGGCAGGGAGGAGGTATAAGGCAGGGAGGACACATAAGGCAGGGAGGACACATAAGGCAGGGAGGACACATAAGGCAGAGAGGAGGTGTAAGGCAGGGAGGACACATAAGGCAGGGAGGAGGTGTAAAGCAGGGAGAACACATAAGGCAGAGAGGAGGTGTAAAGCAGGGAGGACACATATGGCAGAGAGGAGGTATAAGGCAGGGAGGAGGTATAAGGCAGGGAGGACACATAAGGCAGAGAGGAGGTATAAGGCAGGGAGGAGGTATAAGGCAGAGAGGAGGTATAAGGCAGGGAGGACACATAAGGCAGAGAGGAGGTGTAAAGCAGGGAGGACACATAAGGCAGGGAGGACACATAAAGCAGAGAGGACACATAAGGCAGGGAGGACACATAAGGCAGAGAGGAGGTATAAGGCAGGGAGGAGGTATAAGGCAGGGAGGACACATAAGGCAGAGAGGAGGTATAAGGCAGGGAGGAGGTATAAGGCAGGGAGGACACATAAGGCAGGGAGGACACATAAGGCAGAGAGGAGGTGTAAGGCAGGGAGGACACATAAGGCAGGGAGGAGGTGTAAAGCAGGGAGAACACATAAGGCAGAGAGGAGGTGTAAAGCAGGGAGGACACATAAGGCAGAGAGGAGGTATAAGGCAGGGAGGACACATAAGGCAGAGAGGAGGTGTAAAGCAGGGAGGACACATAAGGCAGGGAGGACACATAAAGCAGAGAGGACACATAAGGCAGGGAGGACACATAAGGCAGAGAGGAGGTATAAGGCAGGGAGGACACATAAGGCAGAGAGGAGGTATGAGGCAGGGAGGACACATAAGGAAGAGAGGAGGTATAAGGCAGGGAGGACACATAAGGCAGAGAGGTGGTGTAAAGCAGGGAGGACACATAAGGCAGAGAGGAGGTGTAAAGCAGGGAGGACACATAAGGCAGAGAGGAGGTGTAAAGCAGGGAGGACACATAATGCAGAGAGGAGGTATAAGGCAGGGAGGACACATAAGGCAGAGAGGAGGTGTAAAGCAGGGAGGACACATAAGGCAGGGAGGAGGTGTAAAGCAGGGAAGACACATAAGGCAGAGAGGAGGTGTAAGGCATGGAGGACACATAAGGCGGGAAGGAGGTGTAAGGCAGGGAGGACACATAAGGCAGAGAGGATGTGTAAAGCAGGGAGGACACATAAGGCAGGGAGGACACATAAGGCAGGGAGGAGGTGTAAAGCAGGGAGGACACATAAGGCAGAGAGGAGGTGTAAAGCAGGGAGGACACATAAGGCAGAGAGGAAGTGTAAAGCAGGGAGGACACATAAGGCAGAGAGGAAGTGTAAAGCAGGGAGAACACATAAGGCAGAGAGGAGGTGTAAAGCAGGGAGGACACATAAGGCAGAGAGGAAGTGTAAAGCAGGGAGGACACATAAGGCAGGGAGGAGGTGTAAAACAGGTGTAAGATGGGGAAACAGCCCTCATATTGTGATTGTACCTGTTTCTCTAGATAAGTTTTTTGTTTTTTTTTATAAACTGACATTTGGTTGTTTGACCACAAGAGGCCACTGTTACCTCAGAAATAGGAAAAGACTGTAATTCTGAACTTCTCTGGAGTAGTGACGTGCAGACCCTGTTCTGCAGAGGTGGAACTAGAAGGAGGAGCAGAGTGTGTGTGGCAGCCATTTTGGGAGTGTGCTTTGAGCTATGAGTTGGAGGACTGGAGTGTGATACACATGTAGTAGGATCCCTAAGGGACCAAAGGACACAGCAAAGTGGAGCTGAATCAAAGACTGTTCCAGAGTTGGTCCAGACAGCATCCTGAAGGAGAAGATTTCCATCAAGGACCCGTCTGAGAAGTGACCCTGTCAGTGAGACCACATCTTTTCTGGATGAGCCCCTCTTCCAGTTGTTCCAAACAAAGGCTAAAGGTATCCAACAGACCCGGGTCAGTGAGAGAAGTAATCATGCAAACACCACATTACATTTTTGGCACCAAATTGCTTGGGACTGAGTAAGGGCCTGTAGTTAGACTAGTTAGGCATCCTCATCTTCACAGGCCACACTACTGGTGAATTATCTACCTATTCAGTTTTAAGGACTCGGATAGTTCTATAGACTTGTAACTCCCAGAGAGGAGCTTCTGAGGAAGTCTAGAAGCGACATCTTATACATTGTCACATTTCTTTGGCTTGAAAGCTGACCTACTATTATAGTATATATTATAGTGTTTCTTCTCAGTCATGGTTAATGAGATGAGCTGCTGTGCCCTACCAGAAATGCTGTGTTCTTATTGGCCAAATCCTGGAGGTCAAGGATCCCATCTATACTGCTAGCTGATGTAAATTCAAGAGTTTTCCTAAATACATTGCTTCAGCAATTGGTTTACCTGTTATGTGAGATTATTCCTCCCATTGCTTACACTTTCCTTGGTTCCAGGCCTGCTATCTGATCCAGAACAGGTGACTTGACTCACTGCTTTCTGGAGGAGAGGGGGGCTGAGTTCTCTCAGTGCTCTTATCTCCTGTCTGTTATCTCTCTATGTAAACACAAAGATAACATTGAGATTACTGCAGGTCCGTTGTCAGTCCTGGCAGTATGTAAGTTTTTTTTCCCTCCAAACCTGGGTAATGTAATAGACATTTACAGTGCATATTATTTGATCTGCATTTATATTAGATTTCTAGTAATGATAAGGTGGCGAACTGGTGAGAGAGGAAGATGGGGAACCCCCTTTAAGGACTCTTGAGATACTGCTCAGGCGAAATCTTGGCCTCCCTTAATAGTAACAGACTGGTCAACAGTGACATCACTGAGAAAACCTGAGTGATGTCATCAAGCAGAATTTCCTCCATGATCACCAGATAGCCCCTGGGTCTTAGAGCTGCCTGATTGTATACCAGTGTATCAGGGCACCTGTTACCGCACCCACCATCACCTTACATGATATCTCTATAACAGGGTAAGGTTTTAGCACAATATAATAATTATCCTAAAACATCACATAAAAAAATCCTCAGTGGACAAAAAAAATACTGAAAACAAAGGAAAAAAAAAAAAAACCTTTCCAATCAATTTCATTTATTGTCTGTATAGTCTGTATGACATTGTAGAATGTGCACAGGTCTGATGCTTTTATGGCAGACACAACCCAAATATTACAACGTGTGGAGTCTGAAATCTGATCTGTCCAGAAATCTTTATATTTTTCTTGCTTTGGTTCTAATATCCAGAATTCCCCGGGGCTAAAGCTGAATACACAGGACTGATCTCCGGTCAGAGAGGATCGTAAGTCCTGAGGAGGAGGAGGAGGAGGACGACTCTCACTCTCAGCAGCAGAGACGGCTCTGAACTTTGCTTCCTTGACTTAGCAATTCTCAGACTTGTAGAACCGGTCGTGCAGGGGACAGGTGCAAGCACGATCACGTCATGATGGACGCCATGTTGTCAGGAGAGAAGATCTCAATCCAGTAACCGTCAGGGTCTTCAATAAATGCCAGCCCCTTTATCTTCCCTGCAGAATGCACAAGGGTGGATGACTAGTACTGGCCTGATAGGCTGCTGTACACACTGCGCCACTACCTGGTATAACCGCGCCTGAGGAGGCAGCACTGGTCACCTAAAGGTTGTGATCACTACAAACAGCTGGTGGTGAGGGTGTAAAGAGGCAACCTGGTATCGATTGGCCTATCCTGAGGTCACTGAAAGACCCCCTTTGAGGGGTTAATTGCTACACGGCACAGACCTCATAGACACAATGTTTGGTTTTCGGGCAGGTCTCCATTGACAGTCATATATAATCTGCACACAGGGCTGGATCTTTGCTAACACTTTGCTGCACTGATTTACATTAATAACACGTCTTATACTCAAGTTGTATCCAGAGCTGCATTTATAATTCTGCTACTGTCTACTGTACATAGCACCATATACTTAGTCATATGGGGACAATGCTACCTTGTGGCAAAGTGGGATGTAGCTGTATGTCTGTCAGAATTGTGAATGCAGCTCAGGAGGTGACTGGAGTATAAGACGATTTATCTCATGATTAGTAGAGGATAAATAAGGCTCAGGAGTCACTAGATTAATTTAATGTAAACCTTAGGGATGACCCCACACCTCTAGGTAAGGGCATCATCTGAAACAGAATATAAAATAATGTTATTTTATAATTCAGAATAATCATCATCATCATCAGTTTTACCTTCGTCGGGCTTCTTCACTAATGTGACTCCAAGCTGCAGAAACCTCTTACAAGCAGCAGAGACATCTGGGACAGCAATGCCGATGTGACCTGTACACAGAGAGCGGTGCGGTCACTTAAGACATACAGGACACGATACATATATCACAGGACGGATCTGCAAATATTGCCTTAGGACAGCTTAGGAGCCACCTGGGAAGGAGAACAGAGCTGACGGTGGGTGCTCATGGAGGGACCTACCTATGACCGACTCCTAATGGATCAGCTAATACTCAGGTGTCATCTTAGCTTTCCTCTTGGCTGGACAGGCCCAGATCTTGTGTCACCATCTTGGGAACATAATTTCATGCTATTCTGTCACAAGACATCTGTCCTCTATGTGTCGTTGTGGCCAAGATAATGGCGGACACACCTGTAAGACACCTGTGAGACACAAGGCCTTCCTCATGTTGTGTCACCCCTAGTTCTTCACTACAGCTCCCAACTATTCTGTGTCCTTTCCTTCCTAAAGCCCATGTCCTCCTCTTTATGCCCAGCCCTGACCCACCACAACTATTTGGGTGCCGTTTTCTATTTATTGGAGCTATGGACCCCACCAATACCTGAGTAATGGGCTCTCTGTAAATTTGCAGATACACAAGAAGGTCCTAACAACTTACCAAAGCCCAGAGGGTCAGAGTTGCCATTATGGAAGGGTTTATCGTTCTCACTGCCCCAGTTACTGCAGGAGACAAGAGACATACATGTGTAACCTGCACAATGAGAGTGCACGGCAGTATGGAAGTCATTCAGGGTAAACCTCATACGAAAGGCTAATTGTTCAATTACAGGAAGGTCACAGGTCATGACCTGTAATGAAGTACCAGTGCCCTGTTGCTGCATTCTCCCTCCTGACTCTGCTGGCACCCATAGTTATATAAGGCACTCCACAAAAAGAGTTAAAAGGAATAAAGTGTCCAACAAAAGTGCATCAGTTTTTTTTGTCTGGTGTGCCTGTTTCCTGACCTCTGCCTGTATACCTGTACTGAACCTGTTCCATCTGCCCTGACCTCTGCCTGTATACCTGTACTGGACCAGTTCCATCTGCCCTGACCTCTGCCTGTATACCTGTACTGAACCTGTTCCATCTGCCCTGACCTCTGCCTGTATACCTGTACTGAACCTGTTCCATCTGCCCTGACCTCTGCCTGTATACCTGTACTGAACCTGTTCCATCTGCCCTGACCTCTGCCTGTATACCTGTACGGAACCTGTTCCATCCGCCCTGACCTCTGCCTGTATACCTGTACGGAACCTGTTCCATCCGCCCTGACCTCTGCCTGTATACCTATACGGAACCTGTTCCATCCGCCCTGACCTCTGCCTGTATACCTGTACGGAACCTGTTTCATCCGTCCTGACCTCTGCCTCTATACCTGTACGGAACCTGTTCCATTCGCCCTGACCTCTGCCTGTATACCTGTACTGAACCTGTACCATCTGTCCTGACTACTACCTGTATACCTGTTCTGAACCTGTTCCATTCGCCCTGACATCTACCTGTATACCTGTACTGAACCTGTTCCATCTGCCCTGACCTCTGCCTGTATACCTGAACTGAACCTGTTCCATCAGCCCTGATCTCTTCCTGTATACCTGTACTGAACCTGTACATCCGCCATGATCTCTGCCTGTATACCTGTACTGAACCTGTACCATCTGTCCTGACTACTACCTGTATACCTGTACTGAACCTGTTCCATCCGCCGTGACCTCTGCCTGTATACCTGTACTGAACCTGGTCCATTCGCCCTGACCTCTGCCTGTATACCTGTGCTGAACCTGTTCCATTCGCCCTGACCTCTGCCTGTATACCTGTACTGAAACTGTTCCATTCGCCCTGACCTCTGCCTGTAAAGCTGTGCTGAACCTGTACCATCTGTCCTGACCTCTGCCTGTATACCTGTACTGAACCTGTTCCATTTGCCCTGACCTCTGCCTGTATACCTGTGCTGAACCTGTTCCATCTGCCCTGACCTCTGCCTGTATACCTGTACTGAATCTGTTTCATCTGCCCTGACCATTGCCGGTATACATGTACTGAACCTGTTTCATCTGCCCTGACCTCTGCCTGTATACCTGTACTGAACCTGTTCTACCTGCCCTGACCTTTCTCTGTATACCAGTACTGAACCTGTTCCATCTGCCCTGACCTCTCTCTGTATACCAGTACTGAACCTGTTCCACCTGCCTGTATACTCGTAGTGAACCTGTTCCACTTGACCTGACCTCTCTCTGAATACCAGTACTGAACCTGTTTCACCTGCCCTGACCTCTGCCTGTATAACCGTATTGAACCTGTTCCACCTGCCCTGACCTCTGCCTGTATACCTGTACTGAATCTCTTCCACCTACCCTGATTTGTGGCTCTATATCCATATTGAGATGGTTTTACCTGCCCTGACCTCTGCCTGTATACCTGTACTGAACCTATTCCATCCGCCCTGACCTCTGCCTGTATACCTGTACTGAACCTGTTCCATCCACCCTGACCTCTGCCTGTATACCTGTACTGAACCTGTTCCACTTGCCCTCACCTTCGTCTGTATACCAGTACTGAACCTCTTCCACCTGCCTGTATACTCGTACTGAACCTGTTCCACTTGACCTGACCTCTCTCTGAATACCAGTACTGAACCTGTTTCACCTGCCCTGACCTCTGCCTGTATAACCGTATTGAACCTGTTCCACCTGCCCTGACCTCTGCCTGTATACCTGTACTGAATCTCTTCCACCTACCCTGATCTGTGGCTCTATATCCATATTGAGATGGTTTTACCTGCCCTGAACTCTGCCTGTATACCTGTATTTGAACCTCTTTGACCTGCCCTTAATTTTGACAGTCTACCAGACTGAACTTGTGCCACCTTTTATCTCCTATTGTCAGCTCCTCATCTGCCTGCTAAACTGCTCAGTTCACTGCTCAGACATTGTCTTCAGTGAACATCGGCTAGAGCTCACAGGAAGATCAGGGTACACAGAAACCTATGGAGAGGTGAAGGGGAGGAGAAGTCCAGTGAGTGATAAAAAAAGCACAGACACATACCCCCTTAGATAACAGTAAGTGTTTTTTAGCAGTTTTAGAAAAAGTGAGTATTATAGATGTGAATAAATCTCTCGTGAGATAGACATCTTACTGTATCTGCTCCAGGATGTCTTTGTCGCTCTGCTTTTAACTTATTCCTCCCCCTCCCCTCTCCATAGATGTCTATGAACTGCAACTTGTCTTCACTAAAGACAGATCTGGCAGTGAATTGAGAAGATTAGCAGGAAAGAGAAAAGCTGAAAACAGGAGATTTTTTTTCTTGTGATAAAATATACAGTATTACAAAGTGTCTTATCGTCACCTGAAACAACCAAGTGCGCTTTAATTCTTACCACTTAAAAAAACTATTTTATTAGATAGTTATATTTCTACTCTGCAAGATTATGGACAATAACATCAGACAGACAGCGGCTCTTTATTCTAACCAGTGTGATGAAGCTATAGCCCCAGCATAGGGGCACAGAGTGGTCTCAGTCCTCCTTTGGTTTTGATAGACCTGTTTATATATCATGTAGTCAATAACTCATGAACATAACTTACTGGGTCAGGACGACGGTCGCTTTGCAGGAATAAGCCCAGGCCTCCCTCTCCTTCATGTCTTCTGGGATGTCTTTACTATCCTCATAACCCAAGATGTACTGCGAGAATTTCATGGAGGGGAAATCAAGTTTCAGGAGGAGACTAAGGGGCGAGACCAAACATATCATGAGCTTGTGCTGAAGCTGCTGTGTTATAAGTGCCCATTAATAAGTATAAATGACCCCGATATACTATAGAAGCCCAAACATTAGACTGCATGTGCGCTGAAAAACTGAAGCAGAAAATGGGATTTTGGAGAAATTGTCGACACCAGTTATGGGCTATATCCCTCCTTTAAGTATGATATTCTTCCCACAGCTTCTGTATGTCTAATTCATTGAAAAGCCAGTGACTGATTCCTATGACAATGAATATGTAACAAATCAAGAATCTGATTAATTATAAAATATTAATTATTGTGAGAAATAAATGAAAATCATTTCATATTCAAGCCGGAGTCAGTAACTTTATTCCAATTCTACCCAAAATGGCCGATGCCACAACTCTAACGCCACAGCCCTGGAAAAAGGCTGACTATGCGATTTACTATGGAATAAATCCCGATTGGAAAGGCATGTTAGAAGGAACATGAAGGTGATCTGGGGATTCCAAATTGCAAGATTTACTTTTGCCTTCTCTATTGGCTCAGTGACTATAAAAGGAGGGACAGTATGGGGACTTATAAGAAGAGATCTCTACAGAACAGGAAGCGTCACCTATTGTCCCAGCTATTGTGGCTCTAGCGTCACCTTTTGGAAGGAGCTCCCTACAGATCATGCTTGGTTTTCACACACGATCTATAGGGAGCTAAGGTGGCGCTAGAGCTCATTCTTTTCCATCGCAGGGATTTTATTTGCACATTCCTTATAGTTATTATAGTGATACATGCATAAGATTCTGGGGCAGCTAAATGGGATTCACTCATTAGATTTTGGGTGGAAGGAGTTGGTGTACATATTAGAGGCCTGGAAGTTGCAGATGACATAAGATATTACTGTCTGAGACTTACGTCATCCCAAGGCATTTGTTGTAAAACTTCAGTGATTTCTGGGGGTCTTTAATCCGGAGCATGGTCTGCTGCAATATAAAGTCCTGAAATGGCCAGAAAAGAATCATATGCATTTAACCTCTTAAAGAGATCATTAATATGTGATCTGTGGGGGTCTGATATCCGGACCATGAGCAGAACAGTTGTTGCAGTGGCCTCCGGGTGCAGCTAGTGGATGGGCAGGGTGTGCAGCAATCCTCCTATTCAAGTAATAAAAGGAACGCTGCAATTCCCCGGAAGCACCACTATGCAGTGTATGGGGCTGCTATGCCGATCCTATTACTTGTATAGGAGCGATGCTGCGTTCGCTCTCCATCCACTAGCAGCTTCCGGCACCCGGAGGCCACTGCAACAGATGACTTTGTCATCAATATAAGAAAACTATTTGTGGCTGGAAATCTCTGAAAGCGAACCTCCAGTTATAAACTACTGGTGATACATGAATAGTACAAGTGAATATAAGTTACCTTGTAATATATCTTATTTCAGATTTGTTTCCTCCTCCACTTACTAAGCTGTTCTCCGGCTCCTTATCTACAATCTGACTACTTGTTTACATTATATCTGTCTCCATCTTCAACCTTACACACAGAGCTCTATGGAGAAGGGAGGGGGGAGGAGGAGGCTCCTGCCAGCTGGTTAATTAATTTATTGCCTCATTCTGTGTATTATCAGCTTCTTATCTACAAATTAGCAGTGTTAATAGCAGAATGTAACAGCAGCAATTACTTAAGTGTCTTTTCTATCTCCCTCCCCTCTTCATAGACTAATATGAAGAAAGTAACAGCCTAAAAAGTGGAGAAGAAACCGATGTGTATGGTCAGTTTAAGCTTGGGTTTCCCTCTCTACTGACTTCTTCAACCTTCTTTTCCCATAGACTTCTATAGACATGTGCAATCAGAGTCATGTGACCTGCAATCAGGTCTCCAGATGGATATAACAGAGATTCTCACACTGAAAGTTAGTTTATCAGAGGGAGGAGAAGCAGAGAAACCACCAAACCTGAGGTGTATTATTGTCTGGAGTGCCCTGAAGGCCCCAACTGAAAATGGCGCCTCACCTTGCCTACACAACAGGTGCAAGACCTGTAGGCACATCCACACCGCTGACAGTGTACCTATCCCACAGTCACAACAGGTGCACAGAATTAGGGGGACATTTTCCTGCAGGTCTTCCAATGTGGTGTACCTCATAATGTGTGTGCAATGTCCCACCACAGGCCTCTATGTGGGGGAAACAGGGCAGAGACTCAGTCAGCGCATGAACTCACACAGATCCACCATTAATAACAGCAGAACCGATCTCCCAGTGGCCGCACATTTCTCCAGAGAAGACCACTCTATTGAAGATTTGTGGGTTGTGGTTTTAATGGGACATTTTAAGACGCAGGAGGAAAGAATGGGAATATAAGTTAATGCAAAAATTTCAAACGCCGCAATTTGGACTTAATATTCCTGCCAGTCTCATGTCACACTATGTATGACCTGTGAGGGACACAAATCACCTCCTGATAGCAAACAGATAACAGCAAGAATTACTGATCCCTCCGTCACACCCCACAACTTTCCAGATTGTTTATTTCTTGACCTGTTGTAAATAACTTCTCTACTTAGATTGCATTTTGTTATTCCAAGATCCTTTGAAGGTCCAGGTCTTGTGTGTATAAAGAGTCTGTGAATTTTCAGTTTCTTGTATAACACCATGTCTGATGAAGAGAGCTAGAACTCTCGAAAGCTTACCATCAAATATACTCAGTTAGCCTCTAAGAGGTATCGCCTGATTTCTTCCACTTCAAGGTCAGAGAGGAATTTTCCTCTGATGCTAAAGCAGCAATTCCAACAATCTTTTCAGCAGCTTTCCTTGTGATGTAACCTGAGACTCAGGATGACACAGTAGTGATAAATCTACAGGAAGAAACCGCCGTCCTACCATCACACAAGGTGTGTGCACAATTAGGTGCAACTGAAACTGGGGCAGGTCAGATATGTATAATAATAGTAACATAATAAGTGCTGAGCACATGTTCTGTAGTATAATAACCATGCTATAATAAGTGCTGGGCACATGTTCTGTAGTGTAATAACCATGCTATAATAAGTACTGAGCACATGTTCTGTAGTGTAATAACCATGCTATAATAAGTGCTGGGCACATGTTCTGTAGTGTAATAACCATGCTATAATAAGTACTGAGCACGTGTTCTGTAGTATAATAACCATGCTATAATAAGTACTGAGCACATGTTCTGTAGTGTAATAACCATGCTATAATAAGTGCTGAGCACATGTTCTGTAGTGTAATAACCATGCTATAATAAGTACTGAGCACATGTTCTGTAGTATAATAACCATGCTATAATAAGTGCTGGGCACATGTTCTGTAGTGTAATAACCATGCTATAATAAGTCCTAGCACACGTTCTGTAGTGTAATAACCATGCTATAATAAGTGCTGAGCACATGTTCTGTAGTGTAATAACCATGCTATAATAAGTACTGAGCACATGTTCTGTAGTGTAATAGCCATGCTATAATAAGTACTGAGCACGTGTTCTGTAGTATAATAACCATGCTATAATAAGTGCTGAGCACATGTTCTGTAGTGTAATAACCATGCTATAATAAGTACTGAGCACATGTTCTGTAGTGTAATAACCATGCTATAATAAGTGCTGAGAACACGTTCTGTAGTGTAATAACCATGCTATAATAAGTGCTGAGCTCGTGTTCTGTAGTGTAATAACCATGCTATAATAAGTGCTGAGCACACGTTCTGTAGTGTAATAACCATGCTATAATAAGTGCTGAGCACATGTTCTGTAGTGTAATAACCATGCTATAATAAGTGCTGAGCACACGTTCTGTAGTGTAATAACCATGCTATAATAAGTGCTGAGCACGTGTTCTGTAGTGTAATAACCATGCTATAATAAGTACTGAGCACGTGTTCTGTAGTATAATAACCATGCTATAATAAGTACTGAGCATGTATTCTGTAGTGTAATAACCATGCTATAATAAGTACTGAGCACATGTTCTGTAGTGTAATAAC
Source organism: Leptodactylus fallax (assembly GCA_947044405.1). Classification (NCBI taxonomy): domain Eukaryota; kingdom Metazoa; phylum Chordata; class Amphibia; order Anura; family Leptodactylidae; genus Leptodactylus; species Leptodactylus fallax. The sequence continues at coordinate 201,877 of CAMRHE010001130.1, forward strand.
CATGCTATAATAAGTGCTGAGCTCATGTTCTGTAGTGTAATAACCATGCTATAATAAGTGCTGAGCACGTGTTCTGTAGTGTAATAACCATGCTATAATAAGTGCTGATCTCATGTTCTGTAGTGTAATAACCATGCTATAATAAGTGCTGAGCACATGTTCTGTAGTGTAATAACCATGCTATAATAAGTGCTGAGCACGTGTTCTGTAGTGTAATAACCATGCTATAATAAGTACTGAGCACGCGTTCTGTAGTGTAATAACCATGCTATAATAAGTGCTGAGCTCATGTTCTGTAGTGTAATAACCATGCTATAATAAGTGCTGAGCACATGTTCTGTAGTGTAATAACCATGCTATAATAAGTACTGAGCATGTATTCTGTAGTGTAATAACCATGCTATAATAAGTACTGAGCATGTATTCTGTAGTGTAATAACCATGCTATAATAAGTGCTGAGCACATGTTCTGTAGTGTAATAACCATGCTATAATAAGTGCTGAGCACGTGTTCTGTAGTATAATAACCATGCTATAATAAGTACTGAGCACACGTTCTGTAGTGTAATAACCATGCTATAATAAGTGCTGAGCTCATGTTCTGTAGTGTAATAACCATGCTATAATAAGTACTGAGCACATGTTCTGTAGTGTAATAACCATGCTATAATAAGTACTGAGCACATGTTCTGTAGTGTAATAACCATGCTATAATAAGTGCTGGGCACATGTTCTGTAGTGTAATAACCATGCTATAATAAGTACTGAGCACGTGTTCTGTAGTGTAATAACCATGCTATAATAAGTGCTGAGCACATGTTCTGTAGTGTAATAACCATGCTATAATAAGTGCTGAGCACGTGTTCTGTAGTGTAATAACCATGCTATAATAAGTACTGAGCACATGTTCTGTAGTGTAATAACCATGCTATAATAAGTACTGAGCACATGTAGTCATATAGTCATATACTGTACATACACATATATAAAGAAATAATCGATTCCGTCAGCATTCTGCATAAAAGATGGAATTTTCTTTTTATTAGCAGTGACAAAAACACCACATATCAACCCTCATAGGGGTCTTTATCTAATGTGATTTATAAAGACGCCTGTGAGTAGCGATACATTGTGTTTTTTTGTCGCTGCTAATAAAAAAGAAAATCCCATTTTTTATGCAGAATGCTGACGGATTAGATTATTTCTTTTATCTTTGGAGCCTGATTTGGAGACGAGACACTGCCTTGCACACCTGGGGAGGTGAATATTCCTCTTAATACTGGATTTTCTCTCTCTCTCTCTATGTTATTAATGTATGCAGCGTATATATAATAATAGTAATAGTCCTTTAATAGTCCACAATATACTGTGTATATAATGTATGATAATTTAAGTATCATACATACTGTATATATACTAATGTATGTAGTGTATGTACTAGATATATATTGTACTGTATATGCAAGGGAATGTCTATATACTCTGTTTCTCCAGAAATAAGCCTTACCCCGAAAATAAGGCCTTGATTTTGCAGGGTTTTAGGTTTACGCTTGAAATATAAGCCCTACTCCAAAAATAAGCCCTAGTTACAGTCAGCGCCTCCAGCGCTAGGTTATGTCAAGTGACGTCATGGAGATGGAGAATAGGCATAGCGTCGCTCCCAACTGTCCAGGACAAGTGCCTCGCTACCTCCTGCCACGGCAGTCTGCCGCCTCCGGGGTCCTGCCTCCCGGCCACTTCTAAGCTGTGGGCTTGGCTACCTACGTGACCAGACATCAGGTGCCACCACTGCTCGCTCCCATAGACGCAGCCACTCCAGGAGAGGAGATAGAGAGGCCCCGGGGCCACTGCCACACAAAGTGTTTAGAGAGAGAGAGAGGGCCTGTTATTTTGTTTAAGACCCACTCACCCTGCACCATCAATTCTGAATGTAAGTTAGGGTTACTAACCATAACCATGTTACAAGATTCATCTAGAGTGAATTAGAAAAGATTCTGATTTGCTCCAGCACCCGAAAAATAAGAACCTACCCTGAAAATAAACCCCAGCCCTTTTTCAGAGAAAAAAATAATATAAGACCCTGTCTTATTTTTGGAGAAAAACGGTAAGTAATACGGTATATATCAAAAAGTTTGAAGTATATGTAACATATATATTTAATATATGTATGTAGCGTGTACATATATAATAATGTACAGTAATGTATGGAGTGTATGTATACAGAATAATGTATAGTAAAGTATTCAGTGTATATATAAGTAATAGTAGATAGTAATGTGTGTAATGTATGTAATAATGGATAGTAATGTGTGTGTATACAGATATATATATATATATATATATATATATATATATATATATACAGCTAGTACATTCAGTACCTGGGTTGCGGGGTCCACTTCACTGAGCTCTGGTGTCTCCTCCATGTTTACAGCCGACACTGATGATACTATAAGTGGATGGAAAACCTGACGTCCGAGGCACGCCCGAGTTACACTCAGCAGTTCTGGTCACGCCTGTTCATGACGATTGTTCTCCTGTCACTCATATAATGAACAATTCCTTGTTACAGTGATCACCGGAGGACACATGTACATACCGGCAGCTGTGATGGAGCCCACAAGATCTGATGAAGACTAACAATTGTCAGTACTAAGTATTATGCTCACCTTGTGCACTGCATGGACCAGCATATACACAATAATCCGCTCACGATTTACATGAAGATTCCTTTACTGAACACGCTTTGGATTTTTCATTCTTTTTTTTTTTTTTTTTTTTTTATAATTAACATTTTATTGGATTTTCAAATAACACCAATGAATATATATTGTTGCAAACAATGAGCATGACAAAACAATCATTAACCAAACGGTCAGAAGAGCTGGTGTATTACATACAACGAATAACTAAAAACACGATAAGAAATGGAACGTGGGAGGGGGGGGGGAAGAGACGATGAGTTCTTAGGGTGAAAGGCCAAGGGTCTCAGAGGGTATTTTAATTAAACAGGGGGTTCTCACAGGTGCGCCCAGGTAGGATCATTAGAAAAATTATACCATGGCGCCCACATAGAGCTAAACTTGTGGTGGGTGCGAAGTTCTAAGTGGGAAAGTTCTTCCATCCGGGCTACTTGAGAGACTTTCCGTAGAAAGCGGGATACTGGAGGGGGGGATTCGGATGCCCAATATAGAGGAATCATAGATTTGGCGATAGTCACAAGTTGAAGCCAGAGTCGCTTGTGGGACCTGGGCGGGAAGGTGGGCCACAGATTCAAGAATATGCCTACAGGGGTCAGAGGCTCGGTGAGTCCACAAACCTGATTCAGAACCTGCTGAACGAGTGACCAGTAAGGGGATATTTTTTCGCATTCCCACCAAATATGCAGGTAGGAACCTGAGGAGTTATGGCAGCACCAACACAAAGGGGATACATCCGGAAAGTACTTATGGACTACAGTGGGCGTTCTATACCATCTGGTGACCAATTTGTAGCTTGACTCCTGCAAGTGCACGCATCTGGAAGGACCTATGGATCGCTTGAGGTCAGATGATATTTCTCCAGGGGTGAGGGACATTTGAAGGTCTGCCTCCCATTTTCGCACATATCAGGGGAGCTCTGTGCCTAGTTCGCTCAGAAGGTTGGAGTAGAGAGTAGATAAAGGTCTTGGCGTATTTTGCTTCCGGAGCAGGAGCTGTTCTAGCCATGAAATAGTGCGATTGTCAGACTCCTGCTTCAGCGCTCTCAGGTACAGTGTTTTAATCGACTGATATGTTAGGAAATTAGTATGGAAGGAGAGGGGGTGTTGTGTGAACTCAGAATAAGAAGGGAAGGCCCCATCAATCAGTATAGAGTCGTAAGGTAGCCGCCCGACATGCTTCGGCACTATGGGGGCCGATTCTATAAACTTTGGGGTTTTTCATTCTTTATTTGGATGAATATGATATATACAGATGTAGCAGAGTTAACCTGAATCTCTGCAATTGGTTAACCTGCTGCAGCCTGATATCTTATCACAGACAACTGTAAACTATTTTTCAATGACTTTTCATTGGTTTCTGTCTTCTGTGATATCGCGCTGCAGCAGGTTAACCAATTGCAGAGATTCAGGTTAACTCTGCTCCATCTGTATATTAATATTAAACTGGCAGAGGGATGAGCGAAACCCAAAATGGATGCCTGTCCTATGAGAACTCTTTTCTGCTCTTTTTGTAAAGTACACACGAATTGGAGTCCACTTCATTTAATTAATTTTGGATGAATATATATCGCCAACATGTTCTGCAGTGATGTACACAGATTGCCCACGCACATAACAGTTCTTTGCCCGCTGGCTATGACCATATAATTTCCCTTTCCATGGGGCCGATTTCTGCAGAAGAGAAATAACTACTGAAACGTTCTGCATAGGGAAAACCCACAGGAAGGTCCCAAGGATGCAGAGGAACATAGAAAATCCAGACAGGAATTACTGCCGGGGCCCCAGTGCTACAAGGTCACCAGGAGAAGTCAGGATGGCGGTCCGGCTTGATTTATGGTGATGTGTGTGTTATGGTAAATCCTTGTATTCCACAGAAAGCCTTCATGTAGCTAAGGACTAATGGACAAATGGGTGTCACCATTCCCCTTGTCAATCAGATGACCCCTACACAGCCTGAGACTGTCCGCAGTAATTGGGCAGGGACGCCGCCCTGTCACAGCGGGAATGGTAACAGACAGTTGTCAATAGTGCAGAAAGGCAGCTTTAAGTACAGACCCTTAAAGGGGTATTCCCATGACCATAACCATTTTTAAATTTATAGATAATTAAACGCTAAACATTTTTGCAAATATAAGTAATTAAACATTTTGCAGAGTTTTAAATATTTTCTCTAAATATTTTGTGGTGACAAGTTGTTGTCTTGATCGGTTGCCATAAATGCAGGACCTTTCTAAGGTCAGAAAATTAGCAATGGTTTCCTTATCGTGGCCGGGATATCTTCTCATACATGTAGTGTCCCTGCCTGATAACCCAGCTATAATAAGAAAATCAAGGCTGGGTTTTTGACAAATCCCAGACCATATAAAGTTTCTGTATTTGTGGTCGTATCCATTGGCAACCCATCAAGACAACAGATGTCACCACTAAGGTAGTTAGAGAAAATCTTTAAAACTTTGCAGAATTTTTAACTACTTATATTTGCAAAAATGTTTAACTTTTAATTATCTACAAATATAGATATGATTATGTTCATGGGAATACCCCTTTAATGGTAGCAGTGGGGAAGGAGATCACATTTGGACAACAGCCCATTGTCTACAGTCTACTTACTTCTCCACTGTCTAGCATTCATGTAAATGTTACTATGACACTTACTACCTACCTCCAAACTGTTGGAAGGTTTATTAGAGCTGTCTGTGGGCTTTGGT